>CALNHX010008694.1:0-57697 GCA_940337035.1 Agriotes lineatus
CCAATTCTCAAGGGTAATACCACAAGCAGTGGATATATTTTTGACAAATATTTTGTCGTTTCCATGTAAATTATTGCGTTTAAATTTCACGATACAAAATCACATCAAAAATGTCACAAGCCGAAGGCGAGTGACATTTAAATGTGATTTTGTTGAGTGAAATTTGCAATAATTTCTATGGAAATGGCAAAATATTTTAAAAAAATATATCCACTTCGAGTGGTATTTGGGACGACTATTTAACAATATTAATACATAACGATTAACTTTATTGAAAAATAATCCAACAATTAATATAATTATTCATTCTCAATTAAATTCAGAGGAATACTTCCACAACACAGCATTTTAAAATTTTTAAAACAAGCCACACAGTTTTTTGAGGTTTAGTGTTACGTAACCTAGCGATATCACTAAGGACAGAACATCGTTGCTAAGCGATACTTCGCAACCAGCCTATTTATTTTTTGAGTACGTACATTGTTTTGTGAATATTTTGCATGGTGCCCAATATTCAGTGATATACTGCTGTTATTGGTTGAAAAAAGCAATGTCTGCAATGTTATTGGTTTATATGTTACTAGCTGAAACCCGCGGCATATGCCGCATTTAAAATGTACGACGACTTTAATAACTTTTGTTGCACTAAAGAGAGTTTTATAAACACGCTAGAGATTGGCAGTAAGGAAAAGTTCCAAAAAATATTTTTTCAAATGGAAAGTCTCTGGAAAGGAAACGCTCGCCTCTGGAAGGCGTCCTAATTAATACGACGTTGTTGGAACGCAGTAAAAAAAATTGCGGAAAGAATTGTTCTACAAGTTAAGAAAAGTGAGAGTTTTCCAGTGAATGTGAAAGTTTTACGTGAGCATGGAAGAATGACGTGACATTACAAAAAAAAATTCTTTTACACACGTCTACTATGGCAAATGCTACATCAAATACATACAATATATACAGTTCACATTTAATTATATATATTTATTCCTAATTCAGTACGTAAAACATGCTTAGAGCCATGTTTTTGATAACGGTGATAAAATTTAGATTACATTTAGATTTTAGTTTATTGGCATACATGTTTCACGTCAGCGTACAAACAATTTCCAGAGTATTTTATACCACATTGAATATTATGTATCTTCGGATGAAAAATGTTATTATTTGGCCTGAACGAGATCAGCTGATTAAATCAATGCCAGAATGCTTCAAGGTAGCATTTGGCAACAAGATTTCAGTAATAATCGATTGTTTTGAGATGAGAGTGAAAAAATCAAGTAGCCTTGAAGTACAATGTACTACATGATCTACGTACAAACAACATAATACGGTAAAGGTACTAATAGGCATCACTCCTCCTGGATCAATATCATTTGTATCACATGGATATGGTGGCAGAATAAGCGATAAAGGTCTAACATTTGTGGGATTTTAAACAATCTCTTGCCAGAAGATTTTGTATTGGCAGATCGTGGCTTTTTAATAAAAGACTCCGTAGGACTACATATGGCCACAGTGATTACGCCTGCTTTTCTAAAAGGGATACGGCAGCTCGATCCAAGGGATATAGAATCAACCAGGAATATAGCAAGCGTGAGGTAGTGCAAGTATATTGTTACAATAATTATCTTAATTATATCTTTTTTCAGAATACACGTCAAACGCGTTATTGGTGTCCTTTGTCAAAAAAATACAGCTCTTCACGAAACGATGCCTATGTTCCTGGCAAAAAAGAAAACTGACGATGTTGCTGTGGTAGATCAGATATTAACAGTTTCTTGTGTAATCGTAAATTTATGCTCTCCTATAATTGTATAATTATGAAATAAATTGTATTAACAAAGTTAATCTAATTATTTTTACTTTAATAATCATATCTACAAAATTATTAAAATTAGTTAATTAAGGATCTAACGTTAATACTATCCACTACCATTTATTATATAATGTAAAATTATTTGATTATCTTTTTCTGCATGTGGCCAATTAATAAAAAGCAAAATTACAATATCACATAGCAAAAATTATTAAATAGTACCTATACGATAAGAAACATAAGGATATTTCGAAACTATGTAAGTTACATTAACAATCAATAAAATTACACATGCTGTCTACACAACATAAAAGAATAATTAATGTCTAAATTAAGTATGAAAAATAATTTTTCCGTTGACCGCTTCTTAATTTCAATATTAATGAATTATTTTTCCTAAAAAGGGATGGATTAATAGAAGTCATTAATACACTGTTTTTGATTAATCCACTCTTTTTCATTAATTAACTGTGTTTGTGATTTTGACGTTTTGATATTTTGCATGGAGGTTAGTTCTATTAATCAAATTTTTCGCCACAAAAAAGATTTTGCGGTCAACGAAAAAATTTTGTAATCAACTCGTTTGTTAATGGGCGATTAATACTCTCAACTATTAAAGGCACTCACTCGCTATCGCTCGTTCGTGCTTTAAACAGTTTCGATTATTAATCGCCTTCATTACCACACTTGGTTAAATAACTATTAATGCATAAAGCATAACGGATATTTTGAAGCTATTTAATATTTATTTATTGTGACATCTCTAACAGGTGTTACCGTTATTACAAGAGATGCAGTGTAGATATATTCTGCTATATGCAGGTATGCATGCGTTATAGCATGTCAATTAAAATTAAAATAATCATCCTAACTAAAATAAACTTTAATCATGGTTGCAGAAGATGGATCGACGCCGTAACTTGCTACTATGACTTCCCGTACTGATTGGTAAATTTAAGTCTTAAAAATTTGTTACATCAATAGTTCATTTTGTTTCATTTTAGTTATAATACTTTTTTACAACAGATGCAAACATACTGTATGGAGCTGACAAATCAATGTTGAGCAGTATGTAAATTTGATTCACAAGCTTTAATATATCAGTAATCGGAATTCTGGTATAAAAAGAAGGTACAAAGAATAACTGTGAAAAACGAACAGGCCTAGCGGGTACTCTTAAAGTTAATAGCGAAAGCAGCTTGCTATCGTTAATCTTATTATTCCATAATTTATAACAAAATTTTAATGAATTTAAGGTACATAAACAATCAAAATATTTACATAACAGTACAAAATAACAGAATAACTAATGTCTAGATTAAGTATGAAAAAGAATTGCAATGGATAAAGTATAAAGAATATTTCGAAGCCATTTATGCTAAATAAACAATCAACATATTTACAAATTCTATCAACACAGAATAACAAAATAATTCTATTTATATACTGTTCCACAAATGTACTGGACCACCCATAAAAAATGTATTTATTACATTACGTCACAATATATATATATATATATATACAGTGTGTTCCCGGATAGGTGAAACGACTCTTGTGAAAGGTAAAAAATTCTCGATTTAAATTTTCGTTTTTTGGGGTTCAGCCCTGCTTGGTTAAAGGCGAATTTCTAACATCATTTCAGTTTTGAAAAATCAAGTATGCCTTGGAAATTTTCAAAAAATCTATTTTTCTGTAAGGTAAAGTACCCTTTATGTGGCAAATACGACAAAAAGTTATAAAGAAAAGTTGTTTAGAATCAACATCTAGGCCCCTATACCAAATTTCAAAATGTGCGGTCAACTTTGATTTCTCACATTTTCTTTCAAGTTTATTTTCCAAATCAAATAATTTTATTTTTAACAAAGTTTTTTTATTATGAAATAAAAAGCGTTGTTAAAAGTATTTGTTTTTCCAATAAAAATCTTCGTTAAATCTAAAATTCTTTGATTTGGGACCTAAACATAAAAAGAAATTGAGAGATCAAATTTGGCTGAGGATTTTGAAATTTGGTATAGGGCAGCGGTGGCGAACCAATGGCACGCGTGCCATTGATGGCACGCGACAAAATATTTTGGGCACGGCGTTAATTAAGGAATTTAGGTACCTAATCAAAACAATTTATATTTAACAATGAATTGAACCTGAAGCTTCAAAGCGCAAATAAAACAATTAATGTTATGATAGATCTCATTCGTGCTTTCGAGGTTAAACTGCAAGTTTTAAGTAACGATATTGTTACCAAAAACTACAAGTATTTCAAACTTGAAAAAATCACCAGAAATTTGGATTTCCACGAATAACCATATCAAGCAAAAGTCACTGAAGAGTTTAATTCGCTAATTAATTCTTCAATCAAAGAATTTTCATCGAGATTTTCTCAGTTCAAAGAATTATCGAAAACACTGAAGTTTATTATGTATCCTGATGTGACTTCATTTGATAAGCTGAACTTGGCCAAATTTGATTGGTTGGAAATTGAAGAAATTGAAATGCAGCTGATTGATTTCAATGATTTCCAGTCTACTTCAATATAGATTCAAAAATGTATCGAAACAAGGAAAGAGTTGGAATTAAATGAAATAGTAAGACTACTTGTATCAGGCAATAAGAGTAAAACTGCCAATATCAAGATGATGGAAACGTTGAATTCTATTCCAGACACATTTAGCTGTCTGAAGAAGCTGGCTTTTGCTATCTTAACAATATTTTCATCTACCTATTGCAGCGAGTCATTATTTTCAGTAATAAAAGACTCGCTTAGAAGCCGTTTGTCAGATGACTACAGTTCAGCTTGCATTCTGCTAAAAGTAACAAAGTATGAAGATAGTATAAGTTATTTAGCATCTAATTTGCAACAGCAGAAGCCTCACTAATTTTTTTCTTTAAATAAACATAACGTTGCTATTTCTGTACAAAATGTATATTTTTGGTTGCAAATAAACAGTTTTAAGTTGATAGTATATAGTGTTATTTTTTCCCCATTAATTACTAAGTCAAAATTGTTTGATGGCACGTCATGGCCTCATTAAACATTTCTTTAAAAAAATGGCACGTAGATGAATAAAGGTTCGCCACCCCTGGTATAGGGGCTTATGTGTTGATTCTAAACAACTTTTTTTAATAACTTTTTGTCGTATTTGCCACATAAAAGGTACTTTACCTCACAGAAAAATAGGTTTTTTAAAATGTCCAAGGCATACTTAACTTTTCAGAACTGAAATTATGTTGGAAATTCGCCTTTAACCAAGCAGGGCTAAACCCCAAAAAATTAAAATTTAAATCAAAAATTTTTTACCTTTCACAAGAGTCGTTTCACCTATCCGGGGACACACTGTATATAAAAGCTTTTGTTTTATAGTATACTCATATTAAGCATATTTAATTTCACTATTCTCAAATATCATCTGAAGAATTAACAAAATCATATTAATAAAATTAAAAAATTATGAAACTATAAAAAACTATATTTCACAAAAATAAGAGGAATCACAAAAAAAGGTTAATTAATAGTTCTTTGAGTCTCTCCAGAACGTTTAAAAATCTTCGGCAACAATTCGGTATACTTTGTATGCAATGTGCTATCAATATTTGGGCAAAATTCAAAATTTTAAAATGATAATATTTTATTAATGGACTTACTTTTCTTTAAACAGATTTATGAAAAGAAATGCTTTTATAGTGACACAATCATGAAAAGTTACCAAAAATTTCATGACTGCCCTTTTGGAAAATATTTTAAAAATTGCACCATGGTCCAGTTCATTTGTGGAGCAGTATATTTACAGAGTTCACATAACCACTTTCCTTTAGGAATTTTTTTAATTGTAGGCATGCTGAATGGTACCATTTTATTCTACATTCTCTGTCATAATATTTTACCATTTGTTCGCCGTCGTCTGGTTTCCTACAGTGACACCATAGCTGCAATCCATAATTAAAATAGGTACATAACATTGTAACATATAATTCACAAAAATACAAACCTCTTCATCATATGTGCCTATTACGATGTCACTGGAAATTGAACCAACACCTATAGCTCGCATGTCCATGGGGATGTCGTCTGAACTTGGACCAGCACTCGTAGATGGCATATCCATGGCGATGTCACTACAACTTGAATCCAAACCAGTGGTCATAGATGGCAGAACTAATGTTAGAATCTAGTAATTTCCAAGTTTTGTATTGGTAACATTTTTGACATCTATCATATTGCCATTAAATTGTTAACCTTATTTAAGCTAAACGACACAATAAACCGGAGGCGTACTCAACATTGTGGTATGGCACATTTCAAAACAGAATTAACAACACACACAAAAATAGCGACAATAGCAATAACAGAATTAACAAAATCAACAGCAATTTTCACACTTTGACTTGCACAATATCGCAAGATAGTCCAGTTACATTAGACGGACAACCGCAGCATCTGCCAAACAAATCCAAGTGAGCTGAAATTTTGCATACACCTTTATTTTGACATTTCAAATAACATCTCAAAAGTCCCCATCGATATTGCGCTTGCGTTTTGAGTTATTCAAGGTCAAATGTCACAGAAATAAGTTTTTTGCAAATATCTCGCTTTCTATGGGTCGTATGACTTTTTTAGTTATTACAAAAAATGAAGGCTAGGAAATTCTCTACAAAAAAGATTATATGTATAGTTTTTTTACATACAACTAACCGTTCAGTAAATAACACACTATTAAGTTTTGCAGACGGGTTTTACTTCTTTTGACGATAAAGAAAGTATTGGATTCACCCCAAAAATTCGGAAATTGGGTTTTCAACAGATCTTCACGTTTTAGAGTCCCCCGGACCCCAAAAAACATGTTTTTGCTCATTGGTCTGTGTGTCCGTCCGTCGGTCTGTCTGTGAACAGAATAACTCATAAACGAAAAGAGGTATGGCGTTGAAACTTCATATATAAGTTTTTTGTACTATCTAAATGCGACAGCAAGCTTCTGAAGAAAATCGCATAACCGGTGTGAGATAAGTGATTTTTCAGTTGAATACCTCTAAAATTCAACTTGAAAATCACTCATCTCAATCACTCCACATTAAAAATGTAATAAAAATGTAAAGTTTGAAAAAACCGTTGGAGCCGTTTTTGAAACACATCATACTTCCGGTTATGCGATTTTCTTCAAAAGATAGCTGTCGCATTTAGATAGTACACAAAATTTATATATGAAGTTTCAACGCCATACCTTTTTTCATTTTTGAGATATTCTGTTCGCAGACAGACAGACACACAGACAGACAGACCAATGAACAAAAACACGTTTTTTGGGTTCAGGGGACTCTAAAACGTGAAGATCTGTTGAAAATTCAATTTAGAATTTTTGGGGTGAATGCAATACTTTCTTTATCGTAAAAAGAAGTAAAACCCGTCTGCAAAACTTAATATTGTGTTATTTACTGAACGGTTAGTTGTATGTAAAAAAACTATATAGTCTTTTTTGTAGAGAATTTCCTAGCCTTCATTTTTTGTAATAACTAAAAAAGTCATACGACCCATAGAAAGCGAGATATTTGACATTTTACCTTGAATATTGTTGTGATTCGTCTTTCGTCAAGCCAGCATCCCTAATATCATTTAATATGTGCTCAAAAGTTACAGGTGTATGCAAAATTTCAGCTCACTTGGATTTTTTTGGCAGATGCTGCGGTTGTCCGACTAAGGTAACTGGACTATCTTGCGATATTGTGCAAGTCTTCCTTCTATAAAAGTACGATTTGTTGTGATTCCTCTTTCGTCAAGCCAGCATCACTAATATCATTTAATATGTGCTCAAAAGTTACACCTTGTTTTAATTTGCCTAGAACACACAAAAAATTTACAGAGCGATAACAGTTGTAAATTGTTTCTTACTGCCATCCGCCAGCAATTTAGATACGATGACAAAGTGCGTCCTTCAATTTGGTCTTTCCACTGGTGAAATGCTGAAAAGCATGTATCATATGAATGACTATATTATATCAAATGATTTTAATGACCTACCTGAAGAATTCATTATACTCAATTTTCACTTTATGTACACTTGACAAATGGTTTCGCAAGTCAGCATAATTTGAACAGGTATACCTTTGAACAATTTCCGAGTGGGCATAAGTAAGATTTTTTGTGAAAATAATAAATGTAAATTCCAAACTTTATTACTTTAACCACACATATTACACAAACGGCAAAGATCGGTTACGTCACCGATGGCATCGGCAGCTCGGCACCACTCGGGTCAGAATATGCAGGGTTGCCAGAATGAACACATGCGCGTTTTAAAAATGTGTTTTTGTAGAAACGGTTTCAGAATGTACCAGATTCGTAGAATTTTACCAGGTCTGGCAACGCTGCTAATATCAAGACCACGCCCAAAATTCTAACTGATCATAGACCACGAGTTGATATGTTTGACCTTGGGAACTGTTTCTGCTTTATTATAGAGT
Source organism: Agriotes lineatus (assembly GCA_940337035.1). Lineage (NCBI taxonomy): Eukaryota > Metazoa > Arthropoda > Insecta > Coleoptera > Elateridae > Agriotes > Agriotes lineatus. Next base: position 8,267 of record CALNHX010008694.1, read on the forward strand.
TATGATTATGATGATACTACTCAAGTAAGTCAATTGTTTTCAATGCGTTCCTTCCAGTTTAATCACCTCTTCTCTGGAATTGTAATTGTGGTTCTTGTAATAATTATTGTGGAGTTTTTGAGTTCTTTCGCCTAGGTGGAAACGCGCCTTTTCATTGGTCATATGTTATTCTGAGATTAGAGGATTTCATCTGCATCAAACAGCTTCTGTGGCTACTTAGATATCCAGTTAGAAATTAATTATAAATTATAAAAACCACGTGTAATGACGGAGAGATTGATCGTGGAGCGTTTAAGTTAAGAGTCAGTTGGATAATAATAATTATTAACAGGATTAATCATGGCTGGTGCGTTTGACAAATGGCTTCAGTTATCTTAATTCTTCTGGCGATTATTTACTCGTCCAGCAGCTATCCCTTGAACCCCGTTGTTATAATTACGCTTTAATTGTGAATGTTATAACAATTCGATTACAACAATCGTCGAAGGCCGCGTTTTTTCGGTTCGTTGACCCGCGGCGAAGCTCTCGCTATTTACCGAGCACTTCTTAAAAATGTGTAACTAAATTGAGTGTAATAACTACATTATACAGAGTAAATTACGTTAAATTCGTGTGTGTCGCCTTTGACCGCCTACTCGCTATTTACACACGTAGAATAATACCCCGTGCATGCAGCTTATCGTCTTATTCAAACACCAGCATACCTGCCTTTGTGTCGGTTCATTTATTATAAAGCATCTTAATATGATGGCCCTTCGTTATCTAAACAGTTAGAAGGCTTCAACCACATAACGGCTCGCAGTCTTCTAATGTATATTTGCTCCGTTGTATGAAAGAGCATATTGCAGCGGTATATTAAATTCCATGCATAGCAACGTGGACGAATCTGGAAGAAAACTTAGTTTTGTAATTAATACTAATACAGTACATACTTGCAGAATGTCTCAAAATAGTAGTTGTTTTAATGTTGACACTTCTTCGTTATATTAGTATGCATATTCTACTTATAACGGCATAGTAAATTCGATGTAGGGAAGTATAGGCACGTGCACAAATCTCGAAGGAGATATGTTTTGTTGTACACTAGTACACTGCACATTTGTATAATTTTACAAAGTAGTGTTTGAAATGTTTACTACAACTACTTAATATGGACTGCGCATATTTTACCTATACTTAATAGCATATTGAATTCGATGTAGCATATGAACATGCGTGAATTTCGAAAGAAGTTTGTATTGTTATACACTAAATACCTGTATAACTTTTCGTACGTGCACAAATCTCGAAAGAGATTTGTTTTGTTGTACACCTGTAGAACGTCTTAAATTATTTTTTTATGATTACCACCCCTTCTTCATATGAGTGCTCATATTCCACCTGTAATTGCATAATAAATTCGATGTAGGAAAGTATATGAACGTGCATGAATATCAAAAGAAATGGTTGTGTTATGTTAATGCACTTGCAGATTGCAGAACGTCTCAAAATAGTTTTTTAATGGTTGCAATATCTTTATATGAATGCGCATATGCTGCTTATAACTGCATATTAAATTTGATGTAGTGAGATATATGTACGTGCACAAATCTCGAAAGAGGTTTGTTTTGTTGTACACTGCACACCTGTAGAACGTCCCAAATGATTTTTTTCATGATTACCACCCCTTTTTCATATGAGTGCGCATATCCACTTATAGCGGCATGTTAAATTCGATGTAGGAAAGTATATGAACGTGCACGAATGTCAAAAGAAATGGTTTTGTTACACATTGCACTTGCAGAACGTCTCAAAATAGTTTTTTAAATGTTTACTACATCTTTATTTGAATGCTCATAGGTACGCTCCTTATAACGGTATATAAAATTCGATGTAGGGAGGTATGTGGATATGCACGAATCTCAAAAGAGATTTATTTTGTTGTACACTGCACACCTGTAGAATGTCTCAAATGATTTTTTTCATGATTACCACCCCTTTTTCATATGAGTGCGCATATCCACTTATAGCGGCATGTTAAATTCGATGTAGGAAAGTATATGAACGTGCACGAATATCAAAAGAAATGGTTTTGTTATGTTAATGCACTTGCAGATTGCAGAACGTCTCAAAATATATTTTTAATGGTTGCAATATCTTTATGTGAATGCGCATATGCTGCTTATAACTGCATATTAAATTTGATGTAGTAACATATATGTTCGTGTACAAATCTCGAAAGAGGTTTGTTTTGTTGTACACTGCACACCTCTAGAACGTCTTAAATGATTTTTTTCATGATTACTAACCCTTTTTCATATGAGTGCGCATATCAACTTATAGTGGCATGTTAAATTCCGTGTAGGAAGGTATATGAACGTGCACGAATATCAAAAGAAATGGTTTTGTTACACACTGCACTTGCAGAACGTCTCAAAATAGTTTTTAAATGTTGGCTATATCCTTATATGAATGCTCATACGCTGCTGATAACTGTATATTAAATTCGATGTAGGGAACTATATGGACGTGCACGAATCTAAAAAGAGATTTATTTCGTTATACAACATACCTGTAGAACGTCTTAAATGATTTTTTTATGAATACCATCCCTTCTTTATATGAGTGGGCATATGCCACCTATAAAGGCATATTAAATTCGATGTAGGAAAGAATATGAACGTGCACTAATATCAAAAGAAAAATTGTTTGGTTAGATACTACACACTTGTAGAACGTCTCAAAAAATATTTTTTAATGTTCATCATCTCTTTTTGATATGAGTCCATATTTTACGTTAAGTGCATATAAATTCGATGGAGGGAAGTAGTATACGAATATGCTGGGCGACACTGCGCTCGTATAAAACTTCGCAAAATTTTATTTTATTGTTTACCAGCCCTCCTTTATATGACTGCGGATATTCTACTAATAACGGTATATGAATTGGTTTTGTTATACATTACACAAGTTCAAAATGGTGTTTTTAGTGTTTAATTGACCTCATTTATATGAATGCGCATATTCTACCTAAACTGAAAACCGACATATTAAATTCGATGTCAAGACGTCAGTCTCTTTCACAGAAAATTCTCGTATTTGGTATGATTTACAGGTTGAGTTACCGTGATCTTTTGTTCTACTCCTGATGTGTTCTACTCTTATGAAAGTGAGCGAAACGTTGGAAGCCTCCGAAATCGATTAATTGGGTGTTTTTGCATTAAAACTGCTTTTCTTATAAATGTTTACATATTCACTCAAATTGACCACTGCAAAAGACCGTTTTAAATGCTTATAATGATAAGATAAAGTCGGTGTAATTTACCACGCTTCAAAGGCCGAACTGGGTCGATCGTATGCAGCCGAATGTGTGAAGTCAATCTGTCAATACAGAAATGGGCTAATCTAATGTCCGATCTCCTGAGCGACAAATTAGACGTTGGGAATGTTTAATTGACTTTATCAAACATGAGCTTGTTTAATCAGGTAATTTATATGCGATATCAGATGTCAATATCGAATTCTATGCATTCCTGTAAACTATTTGTGATATGTAGAACAGAATGTTTTATTTGCTTAAGCCTAATAATAGTATATGAATAACAGAACTTAGTTATCGTCGAAAATAGTTTCTTCTTTGGTACGTACGAATTCAGTGAAGTGAAACTATTGATTAACATTTGCAACCATTCGAGCCCATGCATGCAATTGTACTTCTCAAGCAGTTCTATCGGTCGCATTTTTTTAGGTAACGATAAAATTATGTATCTTTACGGAACTAGTATTGAATTAGAATCGGCGTTTGCTGTTGTGCTCGGTACAACTTAATCGGAAATAATTTCTAATTTGGGTTAATGGTAAACGGCACGCAATAGTGATGCAACGACTAATTTTTAGAAGTGTGTAAGTACTACAATCCTGTTTTCGATTAATTTCATACGTTCTGCTCGATGCAATTAAAAGTTATTTCCAAACTTAGCTAATCACGTGAAGTTAGATGATTACGTCGCAAGCACGATATGCAAATTTATGATGAAGTCGCACGTGACACGAACCGAAGTGAAAAGTTTTATATGAGATCACTTTAATGATACGATGTTGCATGCACTTTCGTAACCAAGAACCTTCAGTGAGGTAGATGCATCCATACACTTTTTCTGGAATTTCACCACCCACCACCCAATCAATAATCGTGAGATCAAATTCTGTATTGAACTTGAAGGTTAAAAGCTAGACGTACGTAATTTAAAAAAAAAGTTGTTACTATATCTGTATTTATTTAATTAATAGTCACTCATGAAGAAAATATTTTATTTGACTAGACTTCCACCTGATTTTTTTTTAACTTTTATTTAGCTTTTTCACAAGTATCTATTACAACATGTTGGTTTGATCTGACCTTTTGTAGCTTTCAAGAACTTCCACTTGCTGGCTTCAGTCGCGCTCCTGTGCGCTATGGGGGGTATTTATAAGTTGGTTTAATTTTGCGGCCAAAAGCACATATACCAGCATTTCCGTCTGTAAATAACCACATCCATTTCATAACTCCAGACATTGCAGACAGGGGCGCGCCGCCCCAGTGTGCGGTGTGTGCACCGCACACGGGCAACAGTCCGTTTAGGGGCAACACGAAGGGAATTCGATATGTTTTATTCTTCTATTACTGAGTCTCCCTATCTAATAAAAATTATCAAAGAGTGAAAAATAAAATGTCATGCCTACCGAGTTGATTATGTAAACCGATCCGTCTTATCTTGATAAACGCGATCACACACCCGAAAACTTTGTAAATAAATATTAAGCACGTACGAATCTTTAAAACGATTATTTATTACTGTTTTGGCTGCAGCAATTCGATTTATGTTTAGTTCTATTTCTCTTAGGGAGAAAATAACATTTTCGGGTTCATTGTCATTTCCGCATTCAAGTGATAAAGTGTGCAAGTTGTGTTGAGTGTTGTAATAGAAGTAGTACGGAGACAAAAGCGAAAAATGTAAGTAATCAAATAATTTTCAATTTTTAAATTCTTTTTATTCGGGACTGAAATTCGTTTTTGAATTTTTTCTCATTTCTTTACTTTGTTATGCTTTCAGACATTTAATTACTGCAGCTGAACAATGCCGATAAAACAAGAATCTGGTTATCAACATAGAAAAAAGCAAATAGAAAAACGGAAAAATGTAGAAAAACAAGCTGGGGCATTAGAAAAATATTTGAAATTACAACACCCGCAACCATCTACATCTACTAGTAAAGCCGAGCAAGAGTCCTCTGAAGACATCGAAGAAAAAACTGAGCAAGAATTAGGAGATGGCCAGGAGGAAATTCATCAGCATGTAACAGCCCCTTTCCCACCCGAACTTGCCGAAGATATAATAAGTGATGATCCTGGTATGTGGCCAGATAATTTATCAAATAACTCTATTCAAATCTTGGTACAAAATCAACCTAAGCAAGTAAAAAACGTAACTATCCTGCCGATGAGAAGGGACGCAAATTTTCTGACGTATATTATTATAGGACATTGCCAAATGGCGAGAAATGCGAAAGAAATTGGTTATTGTACTCGGTATTGAAAAATTCAGTTTTTTGTTTTTGTTGTAAATTATTTACAGAGAGCATAAGCCATACTTTAGTCACTGAAGGTTCAGCTGACTGGCAACATTTATCGTTGATATTATACAGGCAGGAAAAAAGTTCAATACACATTAAAAATTGCAACAAATGGATACAACTAGCAAAAGCATTTAAGACCCAAACAACTATAGACAAAATTCAACAAGAAGTTTATAACATTGAAAAAAAACATTGGTATGACGTGATAGAACAAATTATATACTTCATACAATTTTTGGCTCGTCAAAATCTCGCGTTTCGTGGAAAATCAAATTAATTTTTTGATGCCAATAACGGGAATTTTTTAAAACTTGTTGAAATGGTGTCTAAATTCGATGCTACTATGTCAGCCCATGTAAGACGAATTCAAACTTCAAAAAGTTTGAAATATATGCCTACTTATCTGGGCGACAAAATTCAGAACGAAATCCTAAATTTATTGTCAAATGAAATAAAAGAATCTAGTTTGAGAATGGTACAAGAGTCAAAATATTTCTCTTTAATATTAGACTGCACACCCCATGCTAGTCACATGGAACAATTAACGATAATCATTCGTTTCGTAAAACTAAACACCACATCTAGAAAGGTAGAAGTCCATGAACATTTCTTAGGTTTTTGCCCTATTACAATTTTTTATTTGATTGTAATAGACACGGGTTTAAGTTCCTTAAATAATAGATTTGACCTAATAAAAGAACACAGTAGCTTGTTTAATTTTCTTTATAATGTGCACGGTTTAAAAGAAGTTGAAGATGAAGCCATTTTAAATAACTGCCAAGACCTACAACTAAAACTGTCTGACCGTAGTAGAAATGAAACGGACATTGATGCCCTAGAACTTTACCAAGAAATAAATGTTTTGAAGTATATGGTAAGACCTAGTATGACTGCTTTTAACGTACTGGAATATATTTTAGAAAACAGTTTATTGACTACGTTTCCTAACACTGTGATTGCGCTAAGAATTTTACTAACTTTGCCTGTATCAGTAGCATCAGGCGAACGATCATTTTCAAAACTCAAAATTATAAAAAATTATTTGAGAACCACCATGACCCAAACTAGACTGGTCAATATGGCTACAATTTCAATAGAACATGAACATGCCGAGCAACTACAACTTCATGAATTTATTAAAAAGTTTTCGGAAATAAAAACCAGGCGCGTTAAGTTCTTGTAAATACTTAGATTTATTCTAATCATATGTTTGTGCTTATATTTACTGTTATTTTGTTAAAAGTTCAGCCATTTTATTTATGTATTAAACTTCTTAAGGTTTGTTATAAACTTTTTTTTTTGTATTTTATTTTATATTTTTATTCTGTATTTTTTAATATAGGAAATTTCTTTGTGAGTTTGAAGTTTTTTTTACTTTCGAAAGTACTACTAGAGTTAGGGGCAACAAAAAATATCCGCACACAGGCAACCAAAATATGCGGCGCGGCCCTGATTGCAGACTCCAGTTACAGTTCGATACCGCACAAATACAGCGCTCTGACGCATTTCCGAGCATTGTTTCCCATGACCCAACAAAAGCAAATCGAATAAGCAAAAACATTTCAATTTCCACTCGATATAACACAACGAGGGAACAATAATTCTGATGAATCACACCCTGCACTCTGAGCGATCTCATCAGCATCTCCTCAGCCGTTTGGGGACCGCTGCCCATGGCAGTTGCGGCCCAGCAGTGTTGCCGGATCTGAATAAAAATCTTTTGATTTTGCTAAAATGTGAATCAGAGTATACCACATGTAGGCATACATTATGGAAATAATCCACAAGATTAGTTTGATAAGCAAAGTATGCATTGTATCTGTTTAAAAATAAACCGCTTTTTATTAGTTAGGTATTTTTATTTTGTGCCTTGCCGATTAACCAACCTCGGCGCACGTATGAGCTGCGGACCTAGCAGATTTGCCGGTCTGTACGTATGTCAGATATCGCAACCATCTGCTCCCTCACTATTTTTCAATTGTTTATTTTATTTTTATTCAGAAATTGCATTGGCGTACTACGTTGTCCCGGGTATGGTTCCGCACAAAACAGTAAATATATACAGAAAACAAGTAATTTTTAAACGGCGACCCGGCAACACCGCCCCAGAGCAGGACTGCCGATCCGATCTTCCGGTAGATGACCCATTGTCGCGATACAAAGGCCGCTGATGACCAAGAGATGCACCAAGTTCAGGTTCTCGCGCGCCGCTGGACCGTGATGATGCATCTCCCGATGCAGTCGCTTTGTACGGATTTCTGGTCGCAGCCGTCGAGAACGTCTGCGTTTATCTCCGATTTCTAATTGACCCGTGTCGTGTCGACGGGGCGCGCACAACTGATGTGATTAAATGCGTTGGTGATCATGTTCGATACAATGTTGCGTCTTCTGGGTGCTGGCTCGGAAAGTGCACGCAATCCGCGAGTGACAGGTGAATGCTTTTCTCTATTTGCTGCGACCGCCCCAAACGGAAGTCGCTAACTGCTCGCAGTTTCCAGATGTTTAAAATTAGGCTCAGGAGTTACGCTTTGTTGGGAAAAAATCGGCTTGGCACTGGTTAATCAAATTAAGCGTCGTCTCTACAGTAGTGTTGCAATAGTAAGCATATTTAATCTTTTGTTTCTAGTAGTATACTAAAGTAGACACTCCAACTCTTCAAGTTTAGTGGACACGTTGGGATTTTATTTTGGCGTCGAGTGTGCTGCACTGTTAAACGGTCTGACAGCTGATTTATAAAAAATAAATAAGTGCCACACTTTCTTGCCAGTCGCGATACGTCCATATAATCTGGAATTATTTGATCTCTTATCTAATTTAGGGTTATTTCTTGAAATTACACTTACAAATCACTAAAGAAAATCGTCTTGGCACTGGCTAACATCGTCATCACAGTAGTGTTACAATAGTAAGCAAAGTTTTTAGGTGTATTTCTAGCTGTAAGTTGAGGGAGGCATCAAGGTTCTTCAAATTTAGTAGGTGCGTCAAGATAATATCTTCAAGCAGGGGCGTGCTATGTTTGATTAAGGTTTGACGTCAATTAAAGTCTTTGTCGCGCTGACAGCTGATTTAAAAAATTAAACCCTAAGCTTACTTGCAAGTCGCAATACATCCATAGAACTTGTATTTCACGTTTTTGCCATGGTTTTTCAAGCTTAGTAAGTTCGGTAGGACAATATCTTCAAATAGGGCACGCTAGATTTGGTCCAAGTGTGACGTCAATTAAAGTCTTTCACTCTCTACACAGCTGATTTAAAAAAAATAAATTCTAAGCTTACTTGCAAGTCGCAATACATCCATAGAACGTGTATTTCACGTTTTTACCAAGGTTTTTTAAACTTAGTAATTTCGGTAAGGACAGTATCTTCAAATAGGACATGCTAGATTTGGTTCAAGTGTGACGTTAATTAAAGTATTTTTTCTGAAATCGGAGCGAAAGTACTATTTTCTCTCCGGAAATGCGCGGCGCGAAAATTGCATTTCCATTACTAGTCACGAAAACTTTTACACATTATTTTCTAAAGTTTTATTGAATATTAATATTTTTTATAGTTGTGTTTTCTACATTGGATATGTTAATCTCGGACAACAAAGCCCTTCTATTTCGGATACTACCATTATTTTCATTGTGAACTACCCACGCATTTAAACAAACAGAAACTTCAGATTCTTGCCCATTCAATTTATTAAATTAATAAACATTAATTTTTATTATAATTGGGGATTTCAGAAAAAAATTAATACAAGTCTCGTCAGTAAAATGTCTCACTTGCCTCGAAGCCTTAAAAATACTCGCACAAAGTGCCTCGTATTTTAATATGGCTCCCCGACAGTAATGCAACATTTTCCTGACTCTTATGTAAAATAACTATTACTCTCTAACAGCTGATTTAAAAAATTAAATTCTAAGCTTACTTGCAAGTCGCAATACATCCATAGAACTTGTATTGTCACGTTTTTGCCATGGTTTTTCACTAGCTTAGTAAGGTTCGGTACGACAGTATCTTCAAATAGGGCATGCTAGATTTGCTTCAAGTGTGACGTCAATAGAAGTCTTTTACTCGCGGACAGCTGTGTTTTTAAGCTAAACCCCAAACTTACTGGTCGCGATACTCCCATGGAACGTAAAATTATATTATCTTCGTTTCACGTTAGCAAATTTTGAAATCCTTTCTTGAAATTACAGTTACTCATCGTTGAAGAAATTATCTTGGCACATCGTCTCCAGAATAGTGTTGCAAGAGCAAGCCAAGGTGGATTTACTTTGTTTCGAGCTATGAATTGAGGGTTGTTCTCTGAATGTCATTTTTTGGCAGTGCTCTATTATGAGGGTGTCACCAAGGTTTTAAAAGTTTAGTGAGTGTTAGATTTGGCTGGCATTTTTGTTTGTTTAGTTAAACCTCAGATCGACCTGGAAGTCGCGATATGTTCATAAAATTTTGAATTCTGTTATCCCTGTTTCAGTTTGGCAAATTTTGGAATTCTTTCTTGAAATTAGTCACTAAAAGTTGAAGAAATCTTGGCACTAGTTTATCGAATTATGTTCAACAGCGTCTTCACATTAGTAAGTTTTGAAACCTTTTCTTGAAATTACAGTTACTCATCGTTGAAGAAATCATCTTGGCACTAACTAATCGAATTAAGTTCAACATCTCCAGAATAGTGTTGCAAGAGCAAGCAAAGGGTGAATTTACTTTGTATCTAGCTGTGGCACCAAGGTTTTAAAAGATTAGTGAGTGCTAGATTTGGCTGGCATTTTTGGTTTGTTAAATTAAACTCCAAATATACTTGGAAATTACGATATGTCCACAGAATTTTGAATTCTGTTATTCTTGTTTCACTTTGTTGGCAAGTTTGGGAATTCTTTCCTGAAATTAGTTACTAATCGTTGAAGAAATCTGGGCCCGAGTTAATCGAATTATATTCAACATCGTCTTCACAGTAGTGTTATTGTAGTAAGCAATGGCGTAACTAATCGACTTAGCGATCGCGTGTGCAAGTTAAATGCTGACGCCCTTAAATATGCCTTTTTTCCAAGAAGCAACCAATTGTAACTTTTTAAATGGTAACATTTATTGAAATGTAATTTAGGAGATTATTAGGTCAAAGTTATTTAATGTGAATAATTTTTGATGATAAATAAAAATCATTTTGTCGTAAAACATACTATCAGATTCATTTTCATTCTCGCATTAAGAATAGCTAAGCGTTCTGGTTTAATTACATTCACGTATGAATTATCGTGAATAATACCTTCCTTCATTAATTATTAATTTAAAAAAACTTTGAAAAATGTCGTGAACGAATTTCCAAAATCTTTATACTTTTAATCACAATGTTATAAATCTCTAAATTGTAATGGTTAAATAAATTACTGAAGAAGCCAACATAATTGGCGAAACGTTTAATTAATTAAATTTTTTTTCAACTTTAAAGTATGTTTTACGACAAAATGAGTTTTATTTATCATCAAAAATCATGCATATTAAATAACTTTGACTTAATAATCTCCTAAATTACATTTCAAATTTTAACCAAGTCAAATAATTATGAAAATTTTTAACGGTAATATTTATTGATAATCTACCGACAAAATTAAAATTTTAAAGACATTCAAGCACAAACATAGTAGATAACAAAGTTAGTGAACATAATTGCTAGTTGCATATCTCCATGCTCTGTCTTAGAACTGGTTAAACAGTCTCGAGAGTTAGGTAACGTTTGTGGCGGTCGGCACTCGGACGGGTGTCCGACCTATAAAGGTAGTAAAATCGCAGCCAGCCGTGCCTCGGAGAGCATATTAAGCCGTTGGTCCCGGTTGCCATTTCGATGACAGGTTACGTCAGAGGCGCTCGCGCAACCTGCAAACTCTGACACCAGGCTTCCTATCACAAGCCATACGATACAAAAGTGAACATAATAAGTAACTTGATTCATTAAAATGTATTTTGATCACTTTTGTTGTTTTGGGTTTGAAGGGGAGTTCAATTACTCACGAAACAGTATCCAATTTCAGTTATTGTCATTTTCAGCAGATCGTGGACTTTCCGAATGTCACAGCTTCATGTCTGTAACAATTTGTTTAGAGTAAGGAGCTGAGAAATAGAGTAGCTGCAAAGAAGCCTTTTCTAACTGCAGATAATAAAGATCAGAGAATGGGGTTTGTATTGGAATTTCTACCACGTGAATTAAATTTCTGGGAAACTGTAATTTTTATTGATGAGAAAGTCTTCGAGTCTTCATACGATGCGATGGTTGCGTTCGAGTTTACAGACCGCCAAATTCAAGATACAGTGAGTCTTATACATACAAGCAAATCTCGAAAGAGTGGCAGATTCTCAGTCAACGTTTGGGCATGGATTAATATGCAAGGGCCAGTCGTTTGTTGGATGATTGAGGGTCGGTTTACTAGTGAAAATTATATTGAAATTCTCGAAAATATTGTCCTTCCGTCGTCAGAAATTATGTTTCCTGAAAGAAACTTGATATTTCCAGATGACAATTGCCCCGTTCATAGATCTAGAGCTGTTCAAAACTGGTTTCAAGAAAATAACGTGACTCGTGTACCATGGTCTTCTAAAAGCCCGGACTTAAACCCTATTGAAAACGTATGGGGTTTTATTGTGAAAAAAATGTATGACGCAAATGTTATACCTGCAAATGTTCAAGAATTATCTGATAAAATCGAAGAAATCTGGAATGAGCTTTCGCCAGACTACAGCCGATCTTGTATCATATCAATTCCTAAACGGTTGCAGAGGGCAGTGGCAAATAATGGAGCAGCTGTAAAATACTAAGTGGTGTTTCATGATTAATTAACTTTTCCTTATTTTTTAAAATATCAATGCAGTAATATTAAGCACACAAAGAACAAATCACATTAGGCAAGAATGACGCAAAGTGATTTCAAGAGTTGTATGCTTGTTTTAATTCCGCACTGTACTTGACGAGGACAATATTTTCAAGCAGGGCGTGCTAGTTTTGGTTAAGGTTTGACGCCAGTGCAACTCTCTTTTACTCGCTGACAGATGTTTTTAAAAATAAAATGCCACACTGACTTGCAAGTCACGATACATGTCCATAGAACCTGACTTCGATTATTTCTATTTAAACTTAACAAGTTTTAGGATCTTTTGTTGAAGTTACATTTACGAGTCGAAGAAAATCATCCTGTCACCGGTCTCCACAGTAATGTTGCATTAAGCAAAGTTGGATTTCTTTTGTATCTAACTGTAAATTAAGGGAGGTTTTTCTAGTTCACGTAATGCACTATTTTAGAAATCCTGGTATGACGAAGGACGTTAGCTCTGGGTGACAGTGTAATATAGTTAATGTAAAAATATAATCTTGTTAGTATTAAAGTTGAAATATTTTTTAAACACACATTTGGATGCAGTTTTAAATATTTTTACAAAATTAACTGCACTAATTCCGGGGTGCATATACGTAATCTGCAGACGCATAAGGTATTATGACAACTGTTCGGCTACAATCGGTAATTGATTAATATAAAGCCAATTAAAGTTTAAGTAAAGTGCAGACACAGAGGGGCATTAGACGTCTGCAGTTTACTTAGTGGTTTCACTTGTTTTCCGCGTAGTCAAAGAACGAGTTGTTAGTTTCTGAAAAGACTATTTAAAGTGCCGTCTAAAATTACTATAAATTGTTTAAATATGGAAAGTATGTATCCAGAAGGCTACGAGTACAAATTTGTAAACGACACAACTGTTTGATTAAATCTAATTACTAAAGAGGAAGTTGAGGCATGTTTATATTTCGACCAACGAAAGTTTACAGACAAAAACTGCCGGTGGATATACAAACTGTCTAACCAAATTTGGCCCTTACAAAATGTAATTTTTCGAAAACAGTTAAAAAAGGTGACATTTTTAATGGGTGAACTGATTCATTTTCGTCCACACAACACACACACAAAGGAACGCATAAGACTTTTACGTTCTAAAACGCGTCCAGCGACATTTGAATTAATTGAGTGAATAAAATGGATCAGGATATTTACCAATTTATTATTTTAACTTAACAGTTAGTTTTTACCATATTATTATATTAGAGTTAATTAATTACTATATGTAAGTACATTAAGAGTGCCAATGTTAAAATGACATCAGTTTTATAATTATTATTCATAATCTATCAAATAAATGCATGTTCACAGTTCTATAATTTTTATTTCAATTTTGCTTAATATTAATGGAATTTTCGCAAACATTTTATTTGTATCTCGCCTTTTTTTACAAAAAATTGTGAAGAAAGTATGACTTTTTTAGCAAAAAATCCTAAAGAAAGTAACACTTTTTTAACTAGTTTATTGAAATTGTGAATTGTCAATTTGGCAGTTGTAAATTTTGAAGCCTTTTCAACCAAATTTCGAGTTACAAGAAATCACTATGCAAAAAATAACGTGAACAAAGCAACTTTTTTTACTCATTTGCAAATTTGTGAAAACAGTATATCTTTCATAACTAGTTGTACAGTATACTATTGAGTTCTACATACAAAAATAGCTATTTATTGAGCCAGTCTCCTAAATGAATTATTTTTAACATCAATGTTAAAAGTTAGTCCAAGGTAGCGTGCATTAAAATCATAGATCGCAGGATTTCTCGTAAATTTGGATGTTAACATAACTTAGAATGTCAAATACACTGTGACAGAAAAGTTTTCCCGAACTACATTTCTATACTTCCGTTGTGTCGTAGAAAAAATATTGTATGTAACACAAATGTAAAAAAGTGTGGTTACGGCACTTATCATGTAGTCCAACTCGGCTTCGCCTACCATAAGCATGAATTTTTTATGTGTTTTTATTGTTCTCGAACTAGACATAATTGTCATTTGTAAGTATTGACAACGTAGGCTTATTTGAAAACAATAAAAAATAAACCGGCACATTCAAATTTTGCAAATGATTTCAATGGGAACTAGATGTAGGTACTTACTTCTTTTTAAATGACTACATATTATGCATTCACATACATTTTTCGATAGCCATCCCACACGTGTGTCACATACTATTTTTCCTGCTACGGTTTCGCATTCTACAAGAAATTTAATCTTTTAATTTGACATTTGTTAAAAAATTGTCAGTTTTAGTCAACCATAGTATGATTCTTACATCATGAGAGTGCAGAAAGTGAGTACTTTCTGCACTGTCGTAGGAGTAGCATATTATTATACTAGCTTAATAAGAGGGCCTATTGTAGCACGAGTGGGTTTGGGGCACGACAGGCGTTGCGAGGAGTGCACTAATGGAACGAGTGCTACAATACCTTTTATTAAACGAGTAATAATATACTAATTTTATTTACTTTCCAAAAAAATATTCAAAAACTTTTAATTTTGACATTTCACAAATATGACAATCTGTAAGTTGTCTGAAACAAGATAGGCTGTTTCCACGTTTTTCATATGAAAGTAACAATACGAAAACAGTGCTTTGATAGACTCCATTATAGCAGTGTTTTCGGTGTTATAATAAGAATAACCATATTGTGACATTAATATACGTAAATAGTATATCTTTCGTCAAAAGAAAAAAGTATAGTTTATTTTTCGAGGGATGAATATTTATCTACGAGCAGCGTCATGGCAATTTTACGAATGAAAAATTTTATCGCAATAAGTAAATGTTTTTTTCAACGAATATAAAAAAATTAAGTATTTTTTTATATGTATTGTAAAAACTACAAATGAATTTAGAATTTGACCGTTTTTGGCTTACTTAATGTTGTTGTAATAAACAAAATTGCCACCAGTCTTGCGAGCAAACAATTGGTTATTTATTCATTTCCATAGCAATGCGCACTTTCATCTGTAGAGTGAAATAAAGAGCTAGTTTATAAACGCTAAACTATCTAATAAAGCACTATTTTATAACGCAGTCTAACATAATAGCTATTTGTGCAACAAGTGCTAAAAGTGGCCGTTTATGCACGAGACATGAAAATTATTAAACGAAGCCGAAGGCTGAGTTTCATAACATGTCTCGCATAAACCACTTTTAGCACGAGGTTACACACAATATTTTTTCTACGGCCTTTAATTTACTGTTATTAATCCATAAATGTCGACTTAACAAAGGTTTGCATTTAGGACAGTTATAATTTATGTCATAATAAAAAGATGGCCTTGACGCGCAGGTGAATGTTTCTGGAGCCAGTAGCTGTCAAAGTCAGTTATCAAAGGTAATTATAAATGTACACATTTCACTTTATTCGTTACATCATGCTTTAATTATTTAAAAAATACTTTACCTCTAACGCAAGAAGCAACTAGAATAACTTTACAACCTCATTTGCAGTTAGAAATTGTAGTTTTATAACCTCACTTCACTTTTAGCACATGGGCTAAAAGTAAACGGCTGATTTCACTTTTAACACGCCTAAATTATAAAACGCCACTTTTACTGAAAAAAGCTAGCGCTAAATTTTTACTCTTGTAAAACTATCACTCTGGCAAAAAAATCACTTTTTGTACAACTGTCATTAAAAATTACATTTATAATCTAGGTAACTACACTTATACAGTGTGGTCCATTAAGTGTGCAACAAATGGGACATTTTTTTATTAGTTGTAAAACCGAAATTTAAATACAGCCAAAAGTTAGTGCATGTTCGATAACCATATCAGATGCCCTTAGAATGGCTTTAAGTCAAACAATATACAGGGCAGGACAAAAAATATGAAATTCGTTCAAGAATAAAGTTACTTTATTTCAAAAAATATAGCAAAATTTTATTGAGGAAAGTTGTTTAGAATAAAAAGTTATGCTCAAATACAAAGTCACGGCCTCCTATTCGAATTTTGATTGTTTTTTTGTAAAATTCTGCATTATCCCCGTATGATACATATTTTTTTGCACTACTAGTCTCAGAACGCACCGTTATTGGTCTATCTTTAGGTCGTGAAGTTGATTTTCTCCACCAAGGGAGAGAAAGTAAAATAAACAATTTTCACCGTGGTAACTGATAAATTGCTAAGTTACCAAATATGACTATTTTAATTTTGACGTTTTAAAGAGCTGTATTGTCAGGTTGACAGTTTAAATATTTTCGAAATTTGTTGGGAATTTAGGTATTAAGCCGTTTGATAGTGCAAAAAATAGTATATACACCACGGTAGCGAATCGTCTTATAACCTTCGCGCTTTAGATACTTCGCGCTGCGCGCTCAGTATCTAATATGCGCTCAGGTTATAATACTGCGCTTCGCTACCTTGATGTATAATATACTATTATTATTCTGATTATATTAAGAGTTTTTCAAATGTAAATTTTTATTAGTAAAGCACTTGCCTTGTTAAAAAGAATATTTGCGAAATTCTAAAGTTCTGCTAAATATCGTTGCAACAAACATGAAGTGGACGCTTACCTAAAAAAGTATAAATCGAAGTAAATTTTACAAGTACGCTTCAAGTTGCTAAAAGTTATTTAAAAGGGATGTGGTTGTGGCTACTTTAAATACATATAAAATCAAAATAATAAAAATATGTATCATACGGGGGTAATACAAAATTTTCCAAAAAAGAATCAAAATTCGAATAGGAGGCCGTGACTTTGTATTTGAGCATAACTTTTAATTCTAAACAACTTTTCTCAATAAAATTTTGCTATATTTTTTTAAATAAGGTAACTTTGTTCTTGAACGAATTTCATATTTTTTGTCCTGCCCTGTATATTGTTTGATTTGGAGCCATTCTAAATGCATCTGATATCGCACATGCACTAACTTTTGGAAATATTTAAATTTCGATTGTACAACTAATAAAAAAATGTCCCATTTGTTGCACACTTAATGGACCACACTGTATATGTCAATATTAAACATTATGAGAGAGCACCTTAAAAGTAAACACTTATTAAACACGTGTTAAAAATACTTAGTAAACCAATATTTGTTAAGTAACTAAGCAAAATTAAAAAAAAAATCTAGTAAGACTTTCTGTGTTCTAATCAAATGTCAAAACTCAACATGATTATTTTGAAAAATGTCTACCACGGTTTTCTATATTATAATCAAATGAATAAAAGCTACATTTGGTCCGTAAAAATGATTTTGCTGATTTTTAATGACAGTTGTACAATAGTATACAATAGTATATTGTACAACTAATTATGAAAACTATACTTTTTTCTCAAATTTGCAGTTTTATTAACGAGGGCGAAGCCCAAGTTTAACAAGCAAATAAATAAAAAAACTTGCTTTCATACGTGTTGTACACATTATTTTTTTGAATAGTGATCGCTGGTAACTCAAAATTGGGCCGAAAAGCAGTCATATTACAAACGTGCAGTAACGGGAGAAAATTCTTATATCAAAATTAATTAATAGAATCTAATTAGATCTGACCAAAATCTCGTTTAATTGGAATAAACCAAACATTTCAAGAAAAAACACAATACTAATAATAATAGTCTCTATTTATCAACTCAATATACAATAAATAACAAATAATAGTAGTCAAGATACTTACTTGCGTAATGTGCAGACGCATTATAATTCAACACGTCTGCAGTTTAGTTCTGTTTTGATTGGCCGTAGACCTTCGGAATAAACGATGTGATGGGTTATACCTTATGCGTCTGCAGATTACGTATATGCTTCCGGGGTATGCAATTAAAATTAACTGGCATGTTCGCACTAGTTTTTTTGTTAACAAGTAAAATCTGGAAGCGGTTTTCATTTTGAATGCAATTTTAGCCCATATGCAGAACGATGAGAGGCGAAAGTAAATATTTAGTAGAATGCTTATTAAAGCATGTATTTCGGGCGCTGTGTACATTTAACGATAGCACAACACGTTGCATATCTCTCATGATGTAGTTAATTTTTATACTGGCGTAAATATCCTGCCATATAACAAACTTATTACTATTTGACTTTTCGCTCTGCTGTTCGTAGGTGCCAAATTTTATTATTTGTCAGAAAATGAAATCATTTTAAATTAAGTGTAGTTGTGTACTATAATATTGTTTCTGTTTTCAATTGCCTATGGGGATAATTCTTTGAAGATGCATGTTCTAACTACGACCAAAACTGATAGCGCTGACTGACCAAACTGATGTCAACTTGCAAAAATTCAGTTGAGAGTACACGAATTTGTTTCCTGTTTTCAACCTCAAGCAAACCAATTTGAATTTCAATCGCTCACCCCTTGTCGAGCTCAGGAAATACTTGTCTCACTCTCTTCTATTGCAAATTGTACATCCTGTTATTTTTATGTATCTTTACTCGGCACCCCTGTTGCCGTTTCCTACCTAATTTTCTCATAAAACCTTTTCGTTTCTTCCGGTTTGCCCAAGCTCGTCCCCTATGTAACGATTGAAGATTGTCACTGCTTTAGCAATTTTGCACACGTATCCTGTCCACCGACACAGTTTACTTTTTTTTGCATTTTTAGCACCTGCTTTTGATGTTGATATTGCGTACACGTTATTTTCATGATTTGTACTAACATAAAATTGTTTTGCTTTAATGTAGAACAGATGGTAACGTTATGCATCGTTGATATAACAAACAAATTAGAATGGCTGTGTTATTATCTCGATAACGCCCTTGTAATGTGGGACTATAAAACTCTTTACTCCATGTTCAAATCAGGGTTCAATTTTCTAGAGAAAATCCTTATCGCGGAATAAAGTACAAGGTTTATTTTAAGTATTTTAATTACTCGTTGTTGAAACATCTAATTATGTTTGCTGGTATATTAGTCACAGGATAAATTTAAGTTCATTTTATATGAAATCACGCTCCTGACATGCAGTCATCGCCAGTCTTTTATACAGAATTTAAGCTTATATGGTGAAGTGTTTCTGGTTTAAAAGAATTTTTTATACAAACTATAGATAAGAGTGAGTGACTTAAAGTATTGCAGCGTACAACAGATTTTAATGAAAATTGGTATGAAAAAATCGTTCAATAAAGTACATATTTAAACGACACGCGTACTGAGTAGGCCGGGTAGCATATACGTAATCTGCAGACGCATAAGGTATTATGACAACTGTTCGGCTACAATCGGTAATTGATTAATATGGAGCCAATGAAAGTTTAAGTAAAGTGCAGACACAAAGGGACATTAGACGTCTGCAGTTTACTCAGTGGTTTCGCTTTGACTTGCTATATTTTATTTAAAGTACCGTCTAAAATTACTATAATTTTGTTAAATATGGAAAGTATGCTCCCAGAAGACTAGGAGTACAAATTTGTAAACGACACAACTGTTTGATTAAATCTAACTACAAAAGAGAAAGTTGAAGTTAGCTTCGCATGTTTATATTTCGAGCAAAGAAAGTTTACAGACCGAAAAAAATGCCGGTAGATATACAAACTGTATCCAAGCAAATTTAGCGCTTACAAAATGTAATGTTTTGAAAACAGTTAAAAAGATTTGGTGTGATACACCCACACAACTTCCTTTTACAGTGAATTTATAATTAGCCATAAATTTTATTTTTAATTTTTAAGCATTTGTCAAAATTTTTAAAAAATTACAAATTCTACAGAAACCCTACAAAATAAAACGTTAGTTGAAGAGACAAATTTTCTATAAA
Organism: Agriotes lineatus; assembly: GCA_940337035.1. Taxonomy (NCBI): domain Eukaryota; kingdom Metazoa; phylum Arthropoda; class Insecta; order Coleoptera; family Elateridae; genus Agriotes; species Agriotes lineatus. The sequence continues at coordinate 28,431 of CALNHX010008694.1, forward strand.
ATTTTAAGCTGAATTAAAAATGAAATAATATAGCGGGTGTTCTATTTAAAATAGGAATTAATAAAAAAACAAAGGAACCCATTTTAGAGATGTTCAACTGGAAAATCACCTATCTCACATCAATACATATTAAAAATGTAATAAAAATGTAACGTTTGAAAAAATCGTTAAGGCTGTTTTTTAAAAAATCGAAAAAAAACTGATAAATTGCAAGAATAAACACCATACTTCCGGTTATACCGGTCATACCTCTTTTCGTTTTTGAGATATTCTGTTCGCACACAGACACACACACACACAGACAGGCAAACCAATGAACAAAAACATTTTTTTTGGGTTCAAGGAACTCTAAAACGTGAAGATTTGTTGAAAACTCAATTTCGAATTATTTTAAATGGAAGTAAAAAGATGACATTTACATTGTATTTTCAATGGGTGAAGTGATTTATTTTCGTACACACAACAGGACGCAAACTACTTTTACGTTCTAAAACGCGTCCAGTGGCGTTTGAATTAATTTAGTGAATACAATGGATCAAGATATTTATCAATTTATTATTTTAACTTAAACAGTTAGTTTTAACCCTCTATTATACTAAAGTTAATTAATTACTATATGTAAGTACATTAAGAGTTCCAATGTTAAAATGACATAAATTTTATAATTATTATTCATAATCTATCAAATAAATTCATGTTTACAGTTCTATCATTTTTATTTCAATTTTGCTTAATATTAATTCAATTTTCGCAAACATTTTATTTGTAACTCCTCTTTTTTTAACGAGAAATCGTGAAGAAAGTATCACTTTTTTAAACAAAAATTGTAAAGAAAGTAACAATTTTAACTATTTTATTGAAATTGTGAATTGTCAATTTGGTAGTTGTAAATTTTAAAGACCTTTTCGACAAAATTTCGAGTTACAAGGGATCACTATGCAAAAAATAATGTGAGCAACACATATGAATGCAAATTTTTTGCAAATTCGTGAAAAACAGTATGACTAACTAATTGTACAGTATACTATTGCGTTGTACATACAAAAGTAACTATTTGTTGAACCAGTGTCCTAAGTGAATTATTTTAAACATCAGTGTTAAAAGTTAGTCCAAGGTAACGTTCATTAAAATCATAGATCGCAGGGTTTATCGTAAATTTGTATGTCAGTATAACTTAGAATGTCTAATACACTGCGACAGAAAACGCTTTAACGAACTCAATTTTTATACTTCTGTTGTGTCGTAGAAAAAATATTGTATGTAATAAGTAAAAAAGTGTGATTATGGCACTTATTATGTAGTCCAACTCGGCTTCGCCTCATTAAAGCGCCTGCCATAAGCATGTACTTTTTATTTGTCTTTATTGTTCTCGAACTAGACAAAATTGTCATTTGTAAGTATTGACAGCTTAGGCTTGTTTGAAAACAATAAGAAATAAAGCGGCACATACAAATTTTGCAAGTGTTTTCAATGGGAACTGTAGTTGTTTTTGAATGACTACATGTTATGTATTCATACATTTTCCGATGGCCATCCCACGCGTGTGTTACATACTATTTTTCCTGGGACGGTTTCGCATTCAATAACAAATTTAATCTTTCAATTTGAAATTTGATCAAAAGTTGTCAGTTTTAGCCAGTAACAGTATGATTGTTACATGAGAGTGTAGAAAGTGAGTACTTTCTGCATTGTCGTAGAAGTACATTTAATTATTATACTAGTTTAATAAGAAGGCCTATTGTAGCACGAGTGGGTTTAGAGGCACGACGTGCGCAACGAGGAGTGGTCCAATAGAACTAGAGCTGCAATGAATTTTATTAAACGAGGATAATACACTAATTTTATATACTTTCAACAAAAATAATCAAAAACTTTTAATTTTGACATTTCATAAATATGACAATCTGTCAGTTGTTTGAAACAAAGTTTTTCATATGAAAATAACAATACAAAAACAGTGCTTTGATAGACTCCATTCGCATTGTTTTCGGTGTTATAATAACTACATTAAAAGATTAATATAAGTAAATAGTATATTTTTGTCAAAAAATAAAAGTATAGTTTTTTTTCGGGTGATGAAGATTTGTCCACGAGCAGCGTCATGGTAAGTTAGGAACGAAAAATTTTATTGCAAGAAGTAAATGTTATTTTTACTACGAATATAAAAAATATATATTTACATTATGTATTGCAAAAACTACAAATGAATTTAGGATCTGGCCGTTTTTGGCTTACTTAATGTGGTTGTAATAAACAAAACAGCCACCATTCTTGCGACCAAACAATTGGTTATTTATTTATTTCCATAGCAACGCGCACTTTCATCTGTAGTGTGAAAAAAGAGCTACTTTATAAACGCTAAACTATTTAATAAAGCACTATTTTATAGCTCAGTCTAGCATAAAGTCATTTTTACCCTCGCAAAAGTATCACATTCCTAAAAAAAATTACTTTTTTACTAATTTGCTTGATAAACTCGGGTTTCGTCCTCATTAATAAAGCTGCAAATTCGTGAAAAAAGTATGACTTTCATAATTAGTTGTACAACATACTATTGTATACTGTTGTACAACTGTCATTAAAAATCAGCAAGATCATTTTTACGGACTAAATGTAACTTTTATTAATTTGATTATAATATAGAACGCCCTGGTAGACGTTTTTCAAAATAATCATGTTAGTTTTGACATTTGATTAGAATACAGAAAGCCTTACTAGAATTTTTTCAGAATGCCAACCTGTCGAACAACTGATTGATTTTCCTTAGGTATCTGACAAATATTGGTTTATTATGTATTTTTAAAGTGTTTATATTTAAAGTGTTCTCTGGTAATATTTAATTTTAACATATTATATAAGTGTAGTTACCTGGAATAAAATGTAATTTTTATTGACAGTTGCACAAAAAAGTAGTTTTCATACGTGTTGTACACATTATTGTTTTGCATAGTGATCGCTGGTAGCTCGAAATTTTGGTCGAAAAGCAGTCATATTACAAACGTGCAATGACGTGAGAAAATTCTTATATCAAAATTAAATAATAGAATCTAATGACATCTGACCAAATATTTTTCGTTTAATTGGAATAAACCGAACGTATCAAGAAAAAACACAATACTAATAATAATAGTCCGTATTTATCAACTCAAGATACAGTAAATAAGAAATAATACTCGTCGTGGCCACGGTGCTTGCGTAAAGTGCAGACGCATTATAATTCAACACGTCTGCAGTTTACTTCTGTTTTGATTGGCCGTACGACTTCGGAAAAAACGATGTGGTGGGTTATACATACCTTATGCGTCTGCAGATTACGTATATGCCGGGTAAAGCGATGCAGATATGTGTTAACCCACTGGTCGGTGGTTCAATTCTAAGCAGGGGATGTTTTTTTTTATACAAAATGTTTGTTTAAAAAGTCTGTTCTGCTATTGTAGGTACCTCGTAATGAAGTTCCAGTTGTTGCACAATATAAATTAAAAAGAAAATGACGAATACATATTTTTATTGTGCATTGAGCATTCCGAACTATTTAATGTTTAGATTAGAACGTTTCTTTTTACGCAAACCTAGTCACTCGTGCAGAATTTCATTTCAGCTTGATTTGTTGCACCCACGCCCCGCCTTGCCAGAGGGGAATAATGTTGTCTACCTGGAAATAAGCATCTTAGCATTGATTAGATCTCCAAATCGTGATGTCGAGCATCCGACGCGACGTCACGCGCGGCAATTTGCATTGTTCCCGAATTAATCTGGTCCCAATTTAGCGGGCCGAATTAATAAATATTCAATACAATGTTCCTGTAATTGATACACCTGGCTCCTCCGGCGTGCGTAGAGCTCAATTATTTATACGCACGACGCGATAATGAAGCAATTAATTGATGGAATCGCAATTGGCATGTTACATTTGCTATTTTGATGCGGGCTGGGGGAAAATTGACGCGTTTAAACTAATTTGAATTGTAGTATGGGTTGGCTGCAGGGTTGACTCGTCAATTCGTGGCATTAATTGAGTTGTTTGGACTAATCTATCTAAAAGAGTTATCGCCAAAGGTGTCACTTTGGAATACAGGATCGACGGCTTAACTGTTTTTTACAGAATTGAAAAATTCAAGTTTTAATACTGATCATTAAAATGCAAATGCATATTTTGTATAATTGATATGCCGGCGAAACTTTTTGCATATCTATACTAATTTTGTGAAAACAAATCGTTTAAGCCAAGTTCAATTTTGCATATTTTGCATATTTATACGTTTTTGAGTATACCTTCTGGATTTTGCATATTTGGTTATATTTAGCAATAATTTGTCAAGTATGAACGTTGAGATTGTTTTGTATTAAATTTATTAATAACATTTTTGTGTGCGACTGAGCACTTTCTGCCGCTAGAGTGCAGTGCTCGTATCGAAATAAGTAGAAGGAAGGGGAACTCCCTGTTAAAATCTTTGACTATATATGAACATGGACTGCTAGCAACCCCCTTTTTCCCATAGAAACAATGTGTAAAGAATCAGCCAACATAGAATAGAATCCATTTCAAGAGTCGAACTTGGAGTGTTGTGTGAATAATAATCTGGCGGGGCTAGGGGAAGTTTCATTTTTATGTTGGTAAGCTAACGTGAACTTGGCGTTGACAGTCCATGTTTAAATGGTCAAAGGTTAAAATGAATGACGTTTTGAATAAAAATTAGAGAAATAAATATACTCATAAAAATAATAAAATTTTTACATTATTTAGAATACTTCTACTTATTTTGAAAAAAATATATATCCTATGTACCTTCAAGTATGGTGATATTAATATGCCTTTGAATTATATTTTTATTTTGTCAAATTAAAATTGCCCTATTTATGTCCAGAATATCAATAATTATCATTTGTGCTAGCTCCTGAAAAATCAGGGGTGCATTCCTTTATCTAGATTGCTTATTTCTGAAAGTTGATGTTCTAAATTTTTAAATATCATTCCCATAAGTCAAAATAACTTATGTCAACTATATGTCAAACAGATTTGAAATTCAAATGAAAAATACCAGTTGTTTCTCTAGTATACAACAATATTAAAAACAGTAAGTAATTCTTTAATAACTAATTCACTTTTATAGTCTTTATTTCCTTTTCTAGTAATTACCTTGCTATTCAAATCACCCACCTTTCAATTTGTCTCCAGGATGTCAACTAACCTGTTCCTCTCCGCTTACTGATCTAACCTCTCACACACCTTCCTGCAATGAAAGGCCCCACTGACACAAAGACGTCCCAGCTGTCCAGAATCAGCAACTCAAACCTTCCCTATAGCATGCAGCCAACAGACTAAATCTGCAGACACCTACATCCAATACTGCCTCTGTCAACTTCCTGGAACGTGCCTTCTTGACTTATGGTCGTCCTCTGGTACTGTCCCTTATCACCAAACAGCTTGACGTAATCCAATTCGAATAATGTAATGTCAAATGTACTTTTCCAATAAACTTCACTTATTATTCTTCTACAATTATTCACATTTGTAGATTAATTCTACTTGCCATTCGTTTTACCACATACTTGTAATCTTCCTTAGTTTTATATATTTAATTATTCTTGTTGGTTTGTATTTCGTTTTAGCTTCACCACGCAAATTTTATTATTACCCATTTTAATATCTAAACAGTATCTCAATAAAATAGGGTTTATTTTTCATTTTTTTAATCACACCAAATTATTTCTGCTACATTTTTCAAAATTCGTTATTTCTTAATCATGAAAACAAAGTCCTTAACGATCTCAATTTTTCTACTTTTACACTGTATCTCATAATAATATTTGATTTACACCTACTAATTTTATAATTTTATTACAATTTAGTGTTTGTCATTCCCCTCAAACCTTGATTTTTAAAATATTTTATTATTTTCGAATCCATCTGTTTTTCAAACAGCTATTTTTCACTTATTTATGAAATCTCTTTTACTTTGTAATTGCATAATAATTATTCACATTCCCAATTTATATTCAAATAGATCTAGTTTATTTTCAACCATTGTACTCTCTTAATCTTTTCTAAAATCGATTCTAACACCCCTGTGTATATCATTACAATATATATGCGCATATTTTCGTACATTTGATTGCATATAATTATCAGCTTTACTGATCATAAGTTGTCCTTGCTTCAATATTCTTGAGGCACAGCTGATATTGCATGCAATTTGTTTTAAATTGGATGACATAATTCCTCGTCATCGTTGCTTCGCCGAATGATCTAGGTTCGGTCTCAGTAGTCGTGTTGTTCTCCGCGCTTCCGCTGCAATTGTGCAAATTCCGAAAAAGCCGTTAAAATTTATCGCGGCCATTCAAACTCGAGTCTTAGTTCTTAGTTTGCAACCTGTGCAGCTCCAGCATCGCGGCAGTAAAGTGGTGTGGAACTGCGGCCAGATATATAAAATCCGTTATAAAACCGCAGGAGGAAGTGTTTATTAATACACTAAATATTTATGTCTTCACTTAGCGTCAGCCAGCTTGTAATGAGATATCGCGAACTCTCCCGCGAATGCAAACAATTTCGACTTTTTATGTGACAAATTAAGAAATTGTGCTTGGGTAACTTGTACGGGTGTTTTTTTCACGTAATGGTACTGAGCAGCTGTTCGTATATTAATTTTGCATACATAACTTTTTACCCAGCTTGACTTTTGAATGCATAATAATTACTTTTGTTCTCATGTAATTGACTTAAAATTGTCCCGAGGTGCTAATTTATATATCTTAATTTCACATATTTTATCCAGACAACTACAGAAAGTGTTATTGAGTGTTGTTTAAACTTGTTGCTTTACACCACGACGACATTGTGGTTTCACTTGAATAAGAATCCAAATACATACCTCGAAAATCGCACGTTAATTAGATATGCCAAATAGAATTCGGCATTAGGAATGAAAATGTTTATTTATATTCCAGTACTATCAGATTATTGAATTCTATGCAATTGAAGTGACATATTTCTCAGTTTGTTTAAATTTAGCTGCGGTAGTGTTTTTCAGACATTTTTGCACTAAGCTTATTTACTCTACTTTTTAATTAGATTAAATTTATTGGAGACAATCCAGAACTCAAAAAAAACTGTTTAGTGCTCTACATCCGTGATTGTGTAATAATATATAAACAAAGATGTGTTTTTAAGTTGTAGTAAACACGCTTGCGCATGTTTATTTTTACAATTATTAAGAAGATTTACATAAAAATGCAGCTGCTTTGGTTTATTTTGACGAGACGCAAGAAAAACTGTAAAGAAGTTGGTTTGGCAAAATTATTTATTAACAAGTATTGTTTGCTTCGCTCTGCATGTACTGTCTATATGTGGTACTATTTATTTTAATCGCATTATCTATAATCCTGATTATTAAGCGGGTGACCACAAGTTTAATAACAATTGTATTTTACGTAAAAATATACATTTTGTATTAAAAAGCGCAATTTTTTTAATGATTTGTTATCATTATTTTTCTATTTTTACGTCTGTTTTACGTCAGTTTTTCTCAAGTAAGAATTAAATACGGAAATTAATACGCCACGGATATTATTATAGAAGAGGGGAATATTCTATACGTGTTGAAATTAAATGTTGCAGTGTTGAGTGCCGGTGTTATAGTCAGGAGAGTGGTCACTTGTGACGAGGATAAAATAAATCCGCAAGTCACAACGTTGTTATACGGGAGTATGCAGCAGTTAAAACATTTTTTTGAAATTTTAATGTATAGAATGCAAATTCTTGTCATTTTTTAGTACATGGCTTCAGTAAATAATCATTGTATTTTATACAACAACATAGATTTTGCAACGAAAAGATGCAAATATGTTTCTAGCCAGAAATAAATACAGACCCCAATACGCCACTAATACCATAATAGAAAAGGGAATAATCTACACGCGTGTTAAAGGAAATGTTCCAAGTTTATGACAGTGTTGAGTGTCAGTGTCACTGCCAGGAGAGTATTTACTTGTCACGTGGGTAAAATAAATCCCCAAGTCACTTCGACGTTGTGTGAGTGTTTGCAGCATTTATTTTACAATTTTTAATGTATAAAAGGTAAAATCGTGTCAGTTTTAGCACACAGCGTCAATAATTTTCGTAATTGTTTAGCATACAACTTCAATAACAATTGTGCTTTACATACACTTTGTAACAGAACGGTGCAAATATTTTTTTAGTTAGAATTAAATAGACAAATCAATACGCCACTGATATTATAAAAGAGAGAAATAATCTACACGTCTTCTTAACATGAACTGCTACGAGTTCGTAATGTCACAGTGGCGAGTGTTAGTGGCACAGTTCGAGTGCGTTCACTTGTTAAATATCTTTTGACATTTTTTTGTAACCAAAAGTGCAAATATTTCCATTTCCTTTAAGAGTCGTGAGCAGTATTCTTCCATTGTTATGTTGGAATAAAAATAATGTTTCTACGTAGTAAACATTAAATACAGAAATTAATAGACCACTGGTACCATTATAGAGAGGGGTCTGCACGTGTGTGAAATAAAATGTTACACGGTCGTAATGTCAGTGTTAGTGCCAGTGTCACAATCAGGAGATATTCACGTGTTGAATATTTTTTAAATATGTTTTGTACTTAAAAGGTAAGGCAATAACAATTGCGCTTTTCATAAACACTTATTGTGCATGAAAAAGTGCAAATAAGTTTTAAAAATAAGAATTGAATACAGAAATCAATGCCTCACCGATATCATTATACAGAGGGGAGTATGTTACACGTGTAGGAAATGAAATTTTACAAGATTATAGTGTCACAGTGTTGAGTGTCCATGTCACAGTCGGCAGAGTATCCACGTACAGTGTGGGTAATATAGAACATCAAGTCACATCGAGGTTATGAGAGAATTTGCAGCAGTTGAATATGTTTATCTCAATTTTATTTCATAAAAGGTAAATTTTCCTACATTTTTAAAACATAAATGTCCGGTCCAGTAAAATACCTGACGTATGAGGCTCGTCTTCTATATCAGGAGTGCGCAACTTTTCATGTCGAGACCCAATTTTGTTCACAATACAAACTTGGGCCTACTACTACAGTTGGATTTCTTAAATTCAAGGTATGGCATTTGGAAGGGCTTTCAGCTCGATGATAATTTTGAGAAATATACATATTGAATGTTACACAAAATGGCATGTTTTATTAAAACTGAAAATAATAAAATAATTTAAAAGAAATATCCAAAATGAAATAGGGATAAAATCATATATCAATAAATTAATGAAATTATACATATAGCAATATGAATACAGAAATAAATATCCACATTTTAAAATAACAAAAAAACAAAAGAATTTAAAAAGCCAAATTTTATTACAGTGAAAATGAAATCATGGCTGTAATCGCGGCCGTCGCATAATTTGTCGTGCCCTAAATGCCCTCCCCTTACCTAGTTTACACACCCTGTTCTTTATAGATGTGTTTAAACATTAATATAACAATTTTCAGCTACATATCGTTTTAGTCGATTTTGTTAATAAGACCAAATTTTAACACAGAGTTGAAAGGATAATGCTGATGCTCAGGCGAGCTTATTGCTGTTGTTTTTTTACTGCTTTCCGTATGGACATTTTCTTATCGTGATGAGTCCAAGGATTCCACGCGACCTTTTGTTCGTCCCATTTTTCTTGTCAAGCCTTCGAGGAGAGCTCGTATTTTTTGTAGATCTGCTACCCTTGTAATGCAATTTCAGCTGGCCGGGCCGCTTTTGGCAAAGCTCCGCTCATTATTGCTAATTTTTTAAGCATTCTGTTTCGGCAAATCGATTGCCTCAAATTTCGTATTTCGTATTATTCCAGCCTGAATTGACCGCCTCGGTAAACAAGAAAAGATTATAAATGCAAGCTCTAAAAGCTGCTATCAATATAAATTGCATGTCAGTGCGTGTTCCCTGTTTGCACTTAGAGGTTGGGTAACAATTGATCGTTTATTGATCGACTGTAGAGAGCTAATTGATTGTTAAATAATGTACCATTTGTCAGTTACTAATAGATCAATTGTTTTATTACTAATTGTTGATTTGAAACGATAGTTTTTGTACACTCGTTAATTCTGATTAATAGCACTAGAGCCTACTGCATAGGCCATTAACTTGCGATGAAAATCTCTAATGTGTTGAGTTTTGATATTTTGTCGTATTTATAAGCACTCCTTGCTGAACTTTGTCGTAATATTTTGTTTTTTTAACGAAGTGTACTATTGTTACCGTAATGTACGTTTATTACTCGAGACTCGCGATTTGTATAATACACGGAAAGACAAGAAAGTGGGACACAATATTTTCATAATTTTGAAACAGTCCCAGACACTAGCAGTAAATGATTAGTTTTATACAATAATGCAGTAATAGTAAAATATAAAAAACAACAAATTCATGATTTTAATTAACATAAACAACAAGGTTCAACAAATAAATAAATGTATTAAATTGAACAAATACTTCAAAACCAACATTAACCTAATTAAACATAACAATGGAAGATTAATAATATTTATGCATTTGACATTTGACATAAATTGACAGATGCGACACGAAACAATAACTTAACAAAATATGCACATACTTCGACTAGATGATCTTTGTTAAAATTTAGAGGAATTTCTAATTAAATATAAAAATGAGGACGTCTCGCTAAACAAATAAGATCACATAAAGTATCATTTTGAAAGAATTGAAATCTATGTAGGAGTAAAAACATTTTGTCTTTTGTCTCAATTACTTCGTAAAACTGCTGCTAAAGTATTAATTTTGGTAACGAATCAAATTCGTGGTCATTCATATAGGTCTGCTGAAGTTCGTGGTCGTTCACGTAAAAATAAATGTGTTCCGCTGGCGGTAGTGCTACTCTTATTAGCAAGTGGAACTAATGCCCACTGTTCAGGCAATTTGTTACGTGCAGTCGGATCGGTGGTGTTTCCGTTCGATGACAAATTCTACAAATTCGCTTCGGTCGACAGTAAATCCATGTGGTGGTAATTCGTATCGGTAGTAATCCCACATTATGGACAAATGTTAAAATAACACAAAATCGGAAGTAAAACCAGTCGGTGATAATCCACTTCGGTGGTACTGATTACCTCCCTATAAACATTCAGTAGAAAACAAAAGTATTTATGCTTTATTAAAAGCACAACGATTTTGTTTTTTAGACTAATAATGTTAAGTTAAAAATAAATCCGTATTATGCTTGTAGTTGTTGCCATGGCTTAAGAATGACATGGTCCACAAAATAGAAAACTAATAGCATGTTTCAACATAGTACGATATAAATCCACTGAATTTTAACAAAATCTAAAAGGAACTTGATTTCAGGAAACCAATTAAGGTGTTATTTATTTAACAAAAGAATAGAATATTTTTTCCGATATTTCAAATGACGCAAGTTAGTTGTATTGTTTGAGTTCACCACACTAATACAGCTGTTTAGCTGTTGCATATTTGCACGTAGGTCACAGATTTATTAAAATTATAACGCCATAATTAATAGTAAAAATGGAAGACCTACACAGACATTTCTGAAATACCTTTAGTGTTATCTAGTAGTAAATAATATCTATACACTCGTACAATTACTACATTTTGCTTGTATATACTGATCTACTCATTTACATGCGATTTATGTAAACATTTAATCATTAATCTATTTATTAAATCTTGTTATTTGAAATTATAGCATAAAGATATATGTAGATTCATAAATATTGAGAAAAACTTCAAGGGGCGATTCCTTGTCGGCAATTAGTTTTATATAAAACTTTTTCCTAAAACGTCTCCTTTCGACGTTACACCCCTCTCAAAAAATTAGGTTTTCATTTTATTTCTCAAACTTAGTAACTGTAAGAAAATAACATTTAGTAGATGATTTTTACTTATTAAAACGTTTCTTATATTACTATTTTCATTCATCATCTATTTTCGCAAGGGGCTGAAAATTGCGATCCCTGTTGGTTTCTTTATTAGGATTTTTTGGTGGATTGAAATTTTGCAATTTTAAAAAATTCGTTTTCAAAGCTTGATTTATTTAGAAACTTTGCATTTTCTAATTTTTACCACAAAGCCTACAGTTTTTGAGTAAAAAATATAATAAGTGATCATGTATTACAGTGGACTCAACATATAATGTAGTTCGAGATAACCAGGAAGAGCGGTGTAATTGGAACACATCAGTAATCCATATTTTATTGGTTTTTTATTTTCAAAGCGAAGATATCCTAATATCTGTTGTCATTTTCAATAGCTAAAAATGAGGATAAGAACTAGTTTACTGTAGTTTTAGTAATCATAGTCACCCTATCCTCATTTTGTTTCATAAATTCATTTCTTCGAATATACCACTCCGTATAACATCAACCAATGAAAAACGGGGGAAAATAATAGTTACGCATGTACTAACTTTTGATAATGCATAGCAACGTTGATAATCATATACCGGGTGAATATTTCGAAACCGAACATAGGCAATTAACATGGGAAAAAGGTTTTTCGCAGATTGCTGCTCCCCATTTTAACTTAGAGGCTTTATAATGACACCAATCGAAAGATTTTTTTTCTCATCTAATAATATGCGAACTAGTTAATTTTCACATACAATCTCATAAGAGCATCAATTCTTTCCGGAAATTTTTTTGAGTGCGGTCCAACAACGTCGTATTAATTTGCCCGAGCGGGACGCGAGGTCAAATTAGGACGTTGTTGGAATGCACGAAAATAATTTCCGGATATGAATTAATACTCGAATGCAGATTCGGTAAGAAAATCGTAACGCCACAAACCCTTACAGTTAGGTTGGTGTACCTACAAAAAATTTCCAAGAAATTTTTTTATTGTCTTGGTTACGGCTCGTGAACTAATTTTTCTATTGGTCATTAATGAGTGTCGTACGATTTTCAGTTGTATTTCTCATTATTTTATCAAAAATTCGCAATAAATTCAATTCGGAAAATCATGTTGAGCCACGACTCGTAAGACAATAAACAGATTCAAACTTCATTCAAGTGACAAATTCATTATGCCGTTGGAGAAGGGCGGAGCCCCGAGGGCCCCTTGGAGAGGGGCGGATCCCCGAGGGCCCCTCTGGTGAAGAGTGGAGCCCCGAGGGGCCCCTTGGGGAGGAGCGGATCCTCGAGGGCCCCCTTGAAGAGGGGCTAAGCCCCGGGGGCCCCTTGGGGAGGGGTGGAGCCCCGGGGGCTCCCTTCTTTGGTCAGATGGACGGCAGATGGAGGCAGAGGCGGAGTGTGTAACAGAACGGAATGGCCCAACATAATAGGCCTAAAAATGGTGGTAATTGATTAGGATAGACCGCGCAATAGCGCGCGCAGCCCCGTTTATTTTCGATAAAATAATAAAGAAATACAACTGAAAATTAACTAATTCGCATATCATTTGATGAAGAAAAAATCTTTCGATTGGTGCCATTATAAACCCTCTAAGTTAAAATGGGGAGCAGCAATCTGCGAAAAACCTTTTTCCTATGTTAATTGTCTATGTTCGGTTTTGGAATATTCACCCGGTATGTGCTTGACTAATAAGTGATAGTTAAATACCTTCACAAACATCGCGTTATCTGCTGAAAGTACAATCGTTGGAACAACCGCACTAACTGTACTTTTAATATTTATAAATAAACTGTTCAAACGTTGTTCATTGACTCGTGATATAATCTAGCCGAATGCAACTCATCAAATCATTTCTGTTTACACGAGATATATCCATCGTACTCGCGTGATTGCCTAAAACAATTATATCGATTATTTGATAATCAAGAATCCACTAGTTGCATTATATATGATAGTGTGAAAAAATCATTCTGAAATAAAATAATTGATTTTGGTGGTTATCAAGGTTTGTACATATGTCAAATAATTGAGCAGAAGTGACAGATGTTTTCGTATTTTTACCTCTTGTTCTTCAGAACGAATCTTACAATTTTGTTTACGTCCTAGCCAACGGTAATTCACTGGCGTGTTTCTGAAGAAAAATATCCCAACCGTGTGATGCTGAATCATACGATATTTACTCCTCTCCATCAGCGTCTCAGTGAAACTGGAAGTTTTTAAAAAATTGACGTGGTTATATTTCCACAAATATGAGAATAGGTGCTCAACGAAATTGAGGGATGTTCTTTAATAAGTACCAGAAAAAATGCTGCAATTCTAAATATTAGTCAGCTAATAGTTTGAAAGACCCTGAAGAGGCAGCTTTTGTAACCTCTTTTATACGACCCTAATTGAAACTGTCGAAGGAAGTAAGAAATCGTACATCTTGTGAAACAATTCGATACATACCTGACATTTATAGGCGTTTGCTAATAACTGCGTCAAAGGATAGAATCATGTATTGTATGTCGTTGGAGGTGGTAATTTTCAACAATTGTTATAACTTATAACTAGTTATATTCAACGTTTTCCATTCATTCAATAACATTGATTAGATTTCATTACTTTCCATTAAATTGCATTGAGGTCGTTGTTAATATCACTAGTAAACGAATGTAGCAGTTGCGAATCGTCTGCAAATTTTTTTTTGCAAGTTGTAATAGATTTCCAAAAAATTATAAACATTAAGGGTCCTAAAATAGATCCTTGAGGAACTCCTTTTGCAACTGGTAAGAAGCCTGATGCATTGCCAAAGGTTTTCACACATTGTATACGCCCTATTAGGTAACTTTTTAATAGCGAGACAGCAGAAGTAGACAAACCAATGTAATGAAGAATAGAAAGCAAAATTTGGTGATTAATTGTATCGAAAGCCTTACTATAATCAAGTAGTGTGAGGATCGACACTTGGCCTTGATCAGAAGCAGTTAACAATTCATCTACGATATATAGCAAGGCTGTCGAACAACTTCCGATAGGCCTGAAACCAGATTGAATGTCTGTAGTATTTTATTTTCATTCAAATATTCTCGCAGTTGCGAATTCATTTCGTACTTGTAACATAAATAACATTGTTATACTGCATCGAAAAGCTATAAATTTCGACAGCGTTTAGCGGCCGAGAACTCCCACCTTTTATGCTAGTAACTTACTTTTCGGCAGTAATACTCATAGCAACAAGACTAATACTTATTTCCATAGGTCGAAATCAAAATAGACACTCCCATTTTGTGTTATGATCGCGATCTTCTCGATCTTTCCCAACTTCTTCGATTAAACCGTCATTTTATAATTAGAAAAAAAGTTACTAAAGCAGTAGAATAAAAAATTATGTATGTAACTCGCACGAAAGCGAACTTTTAGACTCGCCTACTTATGTGCCTCGCTCGCTGCGCTCGCTTGAGCATAAACTGTTTCCCGTCCAAATTTCATTAATTTCGTACTTGTAACATAAATAGCTATTCTTGTATGTTATTAATACATTATAATGGAACAAGTTTATTGTTTTACTCAAAAACTAGTTTTTTTTAAATTACGGAATGATAAAAGTGCAAAATTTCAAACCTCCAGTAAGCCACAATTTTCACTTTCTTGTACAGGTGTGAGATGATTTAGCAGTACCATAGGCAACCTTGTAATAAGTAAAAAACATCTACAAAATAACATTCTCCTACATTTTACCAAGTTTGAGAAATAAAATGAAAACCTAATTTTACCGTTCCCCTTTAAAGGGTGTAACTCCGAAACGAGATATTTTAGGGGAAAAGTATATAAAGGGACCTTCTTAATTTTCGACAAGGAATCGCTCCTTAAAGTTTTTCACATAATTTATGAATCACCCTATACATATGCATGTTATTATTTTTGAATTTTATTACGATTATTTAGTTGTGTTTATGAGTATTTAGAAAAAATGACACCTTCACCCACGACCCACACGAGCAAATTTGGGCATGTCTATTCCTTAATTTTTACGGTTATTTCCCACTTGAGGGCAGAATTTCCTAAAAAGGTTGTATGAAATTGTGATTTCCATGCGAAATACAAATTTTTGTTATTGAAAATCTTTGAAACTGACGGAACGATTGACTGCAAACAATTCAGAAAATTGAACATTGTAATAAACATACTAATAACTTAATTAGGGTTATCAACATTTGAGTCGATGTCGACCCGAAAAAAATAATTTTTGTAGGGGAAAAAAAGTGGGATAAAATTAATAAAAAGTGCAGGTTAAATAGTTGTTTACATTATAAAGATATAATTCCTAAAATTATTTTATATTTTTTAAGTAGCATATGAAATGCGACAGCTTTTTCCTTGGATACATTAAATTTGAACAAGACGTCTCTTACGCCTTAATATTTAAATAATTATTTCCCCATTTTATCCCGTAGCTAGCTCAGTGAACGTGAAACTCTTTTAATATCTCAGTTAGTCGCTTATGCAAGATCACTGTCTCCAAAAACAGAAATCTGGTTCTCCCGTATAATGTTGGTCAGACTGAAACCATTGGGATCTTTGAAACCGTAAGAGTAGTATAGAGCTACCTTGATTGTGATAGCTGTCAATCAAATTTTGATTCGCGGTGTAATTCGCGGTTTTATTCGCGGTTTTATTCGCGGATTTCGCGGTTTTAATTTTAATTCGCGGTTTTAATTTTAATTCGCGGATTGACCCAATTAATTTCGCGGTTTGATCTAATTAATTTCGCGGTTTGATCTAATTAATTTACATATGTGCTACTGATTAAATTACGCATTAGATTTTTTAATTTGCTTCTGGAATTACGCGTCGGACTTCGGCGGCCATCTTGGATTTCTGGCGGGAATATTTGAAATTTGAATTTTTTCCGATTTTTTTTCTAAGTTCCATTATTTGAATTTTAAACTTCCCGGGTGTCAGCAGCCACCTTGGTTTTCTGCGCGCGCACCTCCCGCTGTAGTCGTTTTTAATTTTGAATTTTCGCGGAAATATTTGAAATTCAAACTGGTGGACCTATCTCGCTCTTTGACGCTGCTGTCTCTCTCTTGCATTCACTCGCGGAAATATTTAAATTTAAAAAAAGCTATTTGCGTCGGACCCGAGTGGGAATCGAACCCTCTACGTTTGCATACACATTGGGCTCACATCGATCGATGCCTCTAGACCACGGAGCGGTACGGGATTTAAAGGGTTTGAACGAAACGCCATTTCGCAGCTCTACAGTCACGCCGCTCGAATTTTAAACAACTTATTTTTTCGAATATATAAAATATAAGAACGGAATTGTGCCGTCTAGGGCCTTAGAAACTTGTTAATAATTTTAAAAAATTGACTTTGTAACTAGTTTTGCTGTAATTAATTTAATATGAGTGACGCTATCTCACTCAGTCCCATTGATTTTCTACAGCTTTCTCTTTTCCATCCCGTTTGCTACCTATGCGTAATTACAAAAGACGTTATCGCTCCAGGCAGACTTTCTATTTAGCCGGCGATTGTGTAGGGCTTTTAACCGTTGCATAGAATTGGAAAGTTTTATTTAACGTGCCTAAACAGGATTGTTTAGAAGACTGTAATTATAATTAGCATCGTAATGGAATGCACCAAGATTTAAATCAGCATGCATTGTTCGTCTGGATCGAGCAGTACGTACTCCAACGGTTTCTAGTCTTGCTTGGTTGACAGACGACAGAATGCACGGTTACCGGTCAGCGCAGCCAACGGCTTGGCGCTAAAATCCCTGTGACACAAAATCTAGTGGGATAAGCTTGCCTGGTTAATAAACCACTCTAGTTCGTATGATTTTTGTCGTGTGTATTGTTTGGTTTTAAAGGTTTGAACATTGTACCACTTAGCTGTTCTGACATTATACTTCCATATACATATTATAAATAAATTTTAAATGTTATTTTCGACTAAGTTTTAGCTTCTTATAAATTACAACAGTGCCCTCGCCTATATAAAATAAGACATACGCATTAAATAAATGTTTTTATTGTATAAGAATGGTTGTCCCCCATAAATTTGAATAAAAACAGACAATTTCGTTGAAAAAAAATAGCTTTTCAATATCATTTGCAAATAAGACAAGGGATACTTGTAAAAATATAAGTCAAACCATTTTTTCTTGTAAAAAATTTACGAAAAGACGTAAGTGTTGGCGACAAATGAAAATAAATTTGAATAAAAACACGCAAAAATTACGAAAAGACTTGGTTTTAAAGGTTTGAACATTGTACCACTTAGCTGTTCTGACATTATACTTCCATATACATATTATAAATAAATTTTAAATGTTATTTTCGACTGAGTTTTAGCTTCTTATAAATTACAACAGTGCCCTCGCCCATATAAAATAAGACATACGCATTAAATAAATGTTTTTATTGTATAAGAATGGTTGTCCCCCATAAATTTGAATAAAAACAGGCAATTTCGTTGAAAAAAAAATAGCTTTTCAATATCGTTTGCAAATAAGACAAGGGATACTTGTAAAAATATAAGTCAAACCATTTTTTCTTGTAAAAAATTTACGAAAAGACGTAAGTGTTGGCGACAAATGAAAATAATTTTGAATAAAAACACGCAAAAATTACGAAAAGACGTATGTGTTGGCGACAAATTAAAATAAATTTGAATAAAAACGCACAATTTCGTTGAAAATCTTTACAAAGCGACTTTATAGCACCGAAAAAATGATGTAAAAAAGTTTTAAGAGTTATTTCTAAGCATAATTTTGCAAACGTTTAACAAATAAACCGTAATTTTTTTAAATTATGAAATCGTAGTTCAATTTATATGAATTTTCGATACTTTGTATGTGAAAAAATAGCTTCAATTACTAATATTTGAATAAAAACATGCGATTTCCAAAGCATTTCGTTTAAAATTTTAGAAAATCGATAGCATCTCCCATGAAAATTTATAAAAATCGGCATCTTGTCATATTAAATTCTGTAAAAACGACAAAAACAATATTTTTTTCACAACTTTCATTGAAAAATAGTAAAATTTTACGAAAATACGTCTGTGCTGACGACAAATGAAAATAAATTTGAATAGAAACACGCAAAAATTACGAAAAGACGTATGTGTTGACCCCCAAAGTAACAAAAATTTGAATAAAATCACACAATCATACAGCATCTCACATAAATTTTCGCAAATATCGACATCATGTCACATAAATTATACAAAAAACTGTCATCACGTCACTTGAAATTATACAAAAAACGATATTTTATTCAACACACGATGAAAATTGAACAAAATCACGCAATTACAAGCCATCTCACGTAAATTTTCACAAAAATCGACATCATGTTACATAAACTATGCATAATTTGGAAAATGTTTTACACTTTTTATAAAATGCATCGCTCAAAATTAAAAGAAATAGCAATTTCGTTGAAAAAATCTACTACCACAATCATTTCGATAAACAAAATTCAAAAAATCTTATACTTTTGACGGAAATATATGTATGTTGACCACAAATTAACATAATTTTTAAATAAAAACGCGCAATTCGTTGAAAAAAAATATTCTGACACCACCAAAACACGCAATTTCATTGAAAAATATATATATGTTGTCCACAAATTAACATAAATTTGAATAAAAACACGTAATTTTGTTGAAAAAATGTTCTGGCCCCTTCATTTCACTTAAAATTTTACAAAACTGCCATCATAACACTTGAAATTATACAAAATATATGTATGTTGATCACAAATTAACATAAACCTGAATAAAACACACAATTTCGTTGAAAAATTTGCAAATGTTTTACACTTTTTTATAAAATGTATCGCACAAAATTAAAAGAAATCACAATTTTCTAAATTATATCACGCTATTATGAAATCGTAGATTGATTTTTTGAAATTTTACACTTTGTAACTGTAAAATAACTGCAAATACTAATATTTTAGCTTTAGACTTTGTAATTATTGCAGATTCGAGAAAAAAACAAAGCAGAGTAGAAATAAAAAACACAAACACTTTGTAATAAACAAATATATTGTTCTTATTTCGTATAATACTTGATAATATAAATATAAATGTACAGCAGAATGTCTTATTTCTAAAAATTCGCTAGCAATTTACAAAACTGTAGTTTGAGGTGCACGACATTTCAAATTAAAAAGACTGCAAGTAATAAAATCAGAATTTCATTGTGTAATTTTAAAGTTTAAGGCGCTCCCAGTCCATAATTCCATTCGTATTTGATGTTGATGACATCTGCCTTAGAGGCATTTTTCTAACGGCCCTTTTTTGGAGGCGTTTCCTTATCGGTGTTCTTCTGACTGAACCTTTTTGATGTGGACTTGGATGAGTAGCTGGTGTTTTTAATTTATATTCTAAATCGGACTCGCAGTTATCAGTTTCCATTTCGGTTTTTCTTGTAGTACCAGTCGGGGTTGGCTTCTTTTGCTGTTTAGGTTTAGCTAGCAGCACATTAGGAACGTTAAGGTCTTTGATGTAATCAGCAAACTGTAGGCGTCCGGGTGGATTAATAGTTTTTAGAGGCCGCAGAGTGTCGTGAATTAAATCGACTATGTTAGACGCAGGTAAAATTTCACCCTTTATAGTAACGGTACCCTTGTGATCCCAGCTCACATCGCTTGAGGTACTCAAAATGCGTAGGAAAACTTCAGCTTTTTTCTTAAAAGTTTTGGGAAGTGTAGATAAAATAACGGCATTTGATAGGCTGTCACTGGTTGTTTCAATAGGTATTTTGATTGGCTGCCGCGCCTGGTTTGTGAAATGAAGGAATCGTTGTAAAACCTGATTGTACTGGATCCATTTATCGTGATCAGTTAATTTGGACTTTAAAACTTTTTGCATTTCGTCATCAAGCTGTGATAATATATTTTTCTCCGCATCATCGCCAGACTTAAGACGTTGGACAAATTCCGGCGATACAATCAACATCTTCCGCTCTTTGTCCATTTTAGTCGAAAAGGAGCTCAGTCGTTTGTTCTGGTAGAGCCGTCGTGAATAAACTAGCTTAAAATCAAGACTTTCATAATAAATATAAAAAAAAAATATGACAGGTACGGGAATCGAACCCGTATTCTCTCTCGAGATCAGAACTTGAATCTGACGCCTTAACCATTCGGCCAACCTGCCTCCCTATATAAACGAGCACTCTCTGCATAATTAAGAAAACATATAGTTTAAAAAGCCTTCTGCATGCAATTTCAAACAATATTTCATATAAATTAAGCCATGTACAAATTTCTTAATCAGGTTTTTGATATATATTTTATCGAAAGATTGGACCCTCAGCTACCGTTTTATTACTATTTGTCGTGATGCGTCATCGATGAATTTTACAAGAGCCAGCCTGTCTGCGATGTGACGTACGTAATGTATCCACCCCTTTTTATTTTAAAATTCTACAAAAACAGAGGCCCGACTGATGCCGCACTAACACGTTTTAAACCATTGTACTCTGTTACCTGATGCGGCAGGGGGTGGATACATTACGTACGTCACATCGCAGACAGGCTGGCTCTTGTAAAATTCATCGATGACGCATCACGACAAATAGTAATAAAACGGTAGCTGAGGGTCCAATCTTTCGATAAAATATATATCAAAAACCTGATTAAGAAATTTGTACATGGCTTAATTTATATGAAATATTGTTTGAAATTGCATGCAGAAGGCTTTTTAAACTATATGTTTTCTTAATTATGCAGAGAGTGCTTGTTTATATAGGGAGGCAGGTTGGCCGAATGGTTAAGGCGTCAGATTCAAGTTCTGATCTCGAGAGAGAATACGGGTTCGATTCCCGTACCTGTCATATTTTTTTTTTATATTTATTATGAAAGTCTTGATTTTAAGCTAGTTTATTCACGACGGCTCTACCAGAACAAACGACTGAGCTCCTTTTCGACTAAAATGGACAAAGAGCGGAAGATGTTGATTGTATCGCCGGAATTTGTCCAACGTCTTAAGTCTGGCGATGATGCGGAGAAAAATATATTATCACAGCTTGATGACGAAATGCAAAAAGTTTTAAAGTCCAAATTAACTGATCACGATAAATGGATCCAGTACAATCAGGTTTTACAACGATTCCTTCATTTCACAAACCAGGCGCGGCAGCCAATCAAAATACCTATTGAAACAACCAGTGACAGCCTATCAAATGCCGTTATTTTATCTACACTTCCCAAAACTTTTAAGAAAAAAGCTGAAGTTTTCCTACGCATTTTGAGTACCTCAAGCGATGTGAGCTGGGATCACAAGGGTACCGTTACTATAAAGGGTGAAATTTTACCTGCGTCTAACATAGTCGATTTAATTCACGACACTCTGCGGCCTCTAAAAACTATTAATCCACCCGGACGCCTACAGTTTGCTGATTACATCAAAGACCTTAACGTTCCTAATGTGCTGCTAGCTAAACCTAAACAGCAAAAGAAGCCAACCCCGACTGGTACTACAAGAAAAACCGAAATGGAAACTGATAACTGCGAGTCCGATTTAGAATATAAATTAAAAACACCAGCTACTCATCCAAGTCCACATCAAAAAGGTTCAGTCAGAAGAACACCGATAAGGAAACGCCTCCAAAAAAGGGCCGTTAGAAAAATGCCTCTAAGGCAGATGTCATCAACATCAAATACGAATGGAATTATGGACTGGGAGCGCCTTAAACTTTAAAATTACACAATGAAATTCTGATTTTATTACTTGCAGTCTTTTTAATTTGAAATGTCGTGCACCTCAAACTACAGTTTTGTAAATTGCTAGCGAATTTTTAGAAATAAGACATTCTGCTGTACATTTATATTTATATTATCAAGTATTATACGAAATAAGAACAATATATTTGTTTATTACAAAGTGTTTGTGTTTTTTATTTCTACTCTGCTTTGTTTTTTTTCTCGAATCTGCAATAATTACAAAGTCTAAAGCTAAAATATTAGTATTTGCAGTTATTTTACAGTTACAAAGTGTAAAATTTCAAAAAATCAATCTACGATTTCATAATAGCGTGATATAATTTAGAAAATTGTGATTTCTTTTAATTTTGTGCGATACATTTTATAAAAAAGTGTAAAACATTTGCAAATTTTTCAACGAAATTGTGTGTTTTATTCAGGTTTATGTTAATTTGTGATCAACATACATATATTTTGTATAATTTCAAGTGTTATGATGGCAGTTTTGTAAAATTTTAAGTGAAATGAAGGGGCCAGAACATTTTTTCAACAAAATTACGTGTTTTTATTCAAATTTATGTTAATTTGTGGACAACATATATATATTTTTCAATGAAATTGCGTGTTTTGGTGGTGTCAGAATATTTTTTTTCAACGAATTGCGCGTTTTTATTTAAAAATTATGTTAATTTGTGGTCAACATACATATATTTCCGTCAAAAGTATAAGATTTTTTGAATTTTGTTTATCGAAATGATTGTGGTAGTAGATTTTTTCAACGAAATTGCTATTTCTTTTAATTTTGAGCGATGCATTTTATAAAAAGTGTAAAACATTTTCCAAATTATGCATAGTTTATGTAACATGATGTCGATTTTTGTGAAAATTTACGTGAGATGGCTTGTAATTGCGTGATTTTTGTTCAATTTTCATCGTGTGTTGAATAAAATATCGTTTTTTGTATAATTTCAAGTGACGTGATGACAGTTTTTGTATAATTTATGTGACATGATGTCGATATTTGCGAAAATTTATGTGAGATGCTGTATGATTGCGTGATTTTATTCAAATTTTTGTTACTTTGGGGGTCAACACATACGTCTTTTCGTAATTTTTGCGTGTTTCTATTCAAATTTATTTTCATTTGTCGTCAGCACAGACGTATTTTCGTAAAATTTTACTATTTTTCAATGAAAGTTGTGAAAAAAAATATTGTTTTTTGTCGTTTTTACAGAATTTAATGTGACAAGATGCCGATTTTTATAAATTTTCATGGGAGATGCTGTCGATTTTCTAAAATTTTACTAAAATTGCAACAAGTTAGAGAAAAAAGTGTAAAACATTTGCAAAATTATGCATAGTTTATGTAACATGATGTCGATTTTCGTCGTGTATTGAGTAAAAATGTCGTTTTTGTATAATTTCAAGTGACATGGTGGCAGTTTTTGTATAATTTATGTGACATGGTGTCGATTTTTGTATAAATTTATGTGAGACGGCGTATTTTTTTATCGCTTATTGGATAAAAATGTCGTTTTTTGTATAATTTCAAGTGACATGATGTCAGTTTTTGTAAAATTTTAAGTGAAACAGAACATTTTTCCAACGAAATTGTGTTTTTTTATTCAAAATTATGTTACTTTGTGGTCAATTGCGTTTTTATTTTCGTCCGTTTGCATTTATACTGGAATTTTTTAAACTAAAATGCAGTTTTTTATCGATATAATGACACAATTTCAGACGTTTACTTATAAAATAGGGTTCCGTGGTGAGAAGAAACAGTTTATGCCGAAAGAAGTCGCTGTTTTCGTTAAAATGTTCCAAATACCAATTTACATTAAGTTGTTATATACAAATTGACAGTGAAAAATCTGTACATTTACAATAGCATAGTTTGGTTCTTCCACTTTGACAAAAGACCCATCTTGTAAACGTACAATAACTAAAAGTTTTACGGCTTTACAATGCGTTGCATTTATTTACTCAACACTTTTCGCGATTTTTTATAGTAATATATTTATGCGGATTTCGCGATTTAAATGAAAAGGGTTAAGGGTTTCTAAAGTAAACATAAAGAACGAGTTGTGTTCTGCGTGCCGCTATGCAATGACGTCAAAACTTTGAAAGAGAAAGCTATAATAGTCTAGCATCTTATAAATTATTTATTTCTGTCTTTGAACATTTACTGTAATTTTTGACGTGAAATATCAGATCGAGGCCTTGTTTAGAAATTGTACGCATATTAACAACACACAAAAATCAAACAGCTACAAAGGAGACATTAAAAAATGTAACTTTATATTGTTTTTAAAATTACAGAGCTATATTATTTTAAAATTTCGATAAATCCAGGTTTTGTGCAGCGTCGTGTTCGGACCGCCATTTTATACAAATAAAAACTCCGATTCGTTCTAGAATTATTCCGCTGTTCGATGGGCAATATTTTAAAAATTCCACTCATCGCTGTTCGTACGTTACCAAGGTTGAACAAAGAGCGACCAGTCTCGACCTGTTTTAAAAAGGGAACTTAGAAAAAATCGCGTAATTTAACCAGAAGCTATTGCGTAATATTATAATGCGTTTTGAATAAAGTAATGCAGTGATTTCGCTGTTTTAATTATAAAAATAAAGTAATTATTTCATATAGCTTTTCAAATTATGCGCGGTCGAATGGAAATTAACCAGAAACTTGGGACAACGACTATATTGCAAATTATAAAATTATTATTAGTAGCAAAGCTGTTGCATATATAATTTTTTTTAAAATTGTGTCTGCCTGTAAACACAATATGTTAAACATTCCCTATTCTCATAATATAAATTTTTGAAAAATAGTTTGTTTCAACTCGAACGGTGTGACGGCACAGCTGCGAAATGACGTCTTGTTCAATTCCTATATGTTCAACAGACCTCGATAGCGCAACGGTAAGGTGCTAAGGCTGCTGCCAAGAAAACTCGGGTTCGAATCCCGCTCGTCCAGAGATTTTTTTAAATTTAAATATTTCCGCGAGTGAATGCAAGAGAGAGACAGTAGCTTCGAAGAGCGAGATAAATCCACCAGTTTGAATTTCAAATATTTCCGCGAAAATTCAAATTTAAAAACAACCGCCGTGAGAAGTGCGCGCGCACCAAGATGGCCGACACACCGCGAAATTCAAATTCAAATATGGGAACTTAGAAAAATTCGGAAAAAATTCAAATTTCAAATATTCCCGCCAGAAATCCAAGATGGCCGCCGAAGTCCGACGCGTAATTCCAGAAGCAAATTAAAAAATCTAATGCGTAATTTAATCAGTAGCACATATGTAAATTAATTAGATCAAACCGCGAAATTAATTAGATCAAAACGCGAAATTAATTAGGTCAATCCGCGAAATTAATTAGGTCAATCCGCGAATAAAACCGCGAAATCCGCGAATTAAACCGCGAATCCGCGAATCAATTAAAAGGAGTGGGGGATAAGTGTCCTCATTCTACTGTTCATATATGAAATATTTAACTATCGGGATATTGGAATCTGTCATTGTCTGTGAGTGCGTGGAAAATGCATTTTGCGTTCGGTGGTTGGCGTCAAAATTCTCCGCGAGCCGCCACTGCATCGATCGAGAAAATGAAATTTACAAAAGGTTTCTCAAAAAATTACAATTCAAGTGTTAGGTACTCTTTTATATTTTTCATTTATTAAAATTCCTGAACAACCAAACCCAGTAAATTTACTATTTACACCCGTATGGTACTGTAGTAACGAACAACCCTTATCTGGGAGGCGATAATGAAGTTAATTTGTAATTTATTTAATTAAGTAATATTTAATGTTTCCCTGTGTTAGCTCGCATTTTTTCAGAAAGAAAAAAAAATAAAATTGAAGTTTCATACAAATACTTTTAAACAGAGAAATCTGTCCCCATTAAAAAACATTTATTACATATTTACACCATTCTACAGAATGAATAAAATTGGCGATAGTCGACTTTTCCATACTAAAAAGCCATTGTGGTCTTACATAATTAACAATAAAAAATATTGAATTAAAATAAATTGAACCCTATAAATACGGCTAACACCTACAAAATATTCCAAGATTTTTTTTTTTACTTTTAAGAAACAATTTTCGTATTGAATTTGCAATACGACGAATAACAGCAGTTTTCCAAACTGCAATAATTTTATCTGAAGATAGAAAAAAGCAACATTTTTAAACGGTATTCGAACTATCAAAGCCAAATTATTGAACAAGTTGGAAATTTAAGTATAGAAAATTTTGGAAAAAATTTATGCTCCTCCAAAATCATACTCGAGAAGTAATAGACAACGTATTTCTATATTTTACACTGTTAAGAACGGGTGAAGATAAAAATGTAACTCAATCTTTTGCTTGACAGATGACAGGACACTTAGATTTCCGTGATATACGCCACTGGAATAAATTGTGAAGGGTAATACCACTAAAGGTGAAAATTTTTTGAGATTTTTTTTCGTTCACATACAAATTATTGCGTTTAAATTTCTCGAAACCAAAACTGCGTTAAAAATTTGAGCATTTTTTGTTGAGAGAAATTTGCAAAAATTTGCATGTTGACGAAAAATATTCTCACATATAATATCATAAGAGCATTAATTCTTTCCGGAAATTTTTTGAGTGCGTTCCAACAACGTCGTATTAATTTACCCGAGCGGGACGCGAGGGCAAATTAGGACGTTGTTGGAATGCACGAATAATAATTTCCGGATATGAATTAATGCTCGAATGCAGATTCGGTAAGAAAATCGTAACGACACAAACCCTAAAAAGAAGTAATGTCTACCTACAAAAAATTTCCAAGAAATTTTTGTTGTTGTCTTGGTTACGACTCGTGAACTAATTTTTCTATTGGTCATTAATGAGTGTCGTATGATTTTCTTAAAAATTTTTGCCTTGAGTGGTATTTGGAAAGATTATTCAACAATATGGATAGATGACTTTTACCGTGTTCCACAGCACACATTTTGAACGTTTTCCACTATTAATTTAATACTGGAGCTTCCAACACGATTAGTATGAGTTTTTAGAACGACGCCGATTTGCAAACTTCACTTTGACGTTTTGGTGAAATGTCAATCAAAGACTACTCATTAAATTGAAATCATTGAAACCAATCGGGCTCGCGTGAAAACACTGCGACATTAGGTGTTTTCAAAGACAGTCAATTTTAATTGGCCGTTTCTGACAACAAATTGAACAATTTTCATTGGTTCGTTCATTATAGTGATATTAAAAAACCAAACGAAATGGACACTCGTGATGCTGCTTTAAAAAAATGTCAGCATAACTTTGACCACTTATGGTATTACAAGTGACAATTCAACACATCTGTCAAAATAATTCAAATAGACCAATGAATAGTATTTCAATTTCTCATATTTAATTTTCAGAAATTCTTTCTATGTGAACACAACTGCACTATAATCCCAGACCCTGTCAATGTTTCAAGTAAAATTATTTTAAGTGCTTGAAACACTTGATTTTAGAGCGAGGGTTTGATTTATTCCCAAATCTTAGTACCTGAAAAATGTGAAAAATTCCAATACCATGAGAAATATTCACAGGCCCGAAGAGCACTTATCGAAAGGGCTTGGAGTGCTCTTAAAGTGCTTAAATATTTGACATCGTACAACGCATACTTGTGTGATGCTAGAACATTTGAAGCCTCGGATATTTTATACAGAAGCAAAAAATATGATTTTACATTGCATTCGAAATTTAAGCAATCATATTTGACAACTAACTGGAGTAAAAAATGTAATAGGCGAAATCTGACGCTGCCAAGCCTATTGATATTAGATTTAAAAAATATATACCTACTGTGAATACACAATCATATCGCAATTTGTTTTGAATATTTAATATTTACAAATAACAGGGAAAAACCGATGGGCTGAAAAGCTTTGAAATTGCGAGTTCGAGACTGCTCACAGAAATGTCTAAAATGTGAAAACTCGATAGAGACAGAAAAAGTATCTACGACCAGTTTTTCACAAATTTAATATATCCGTACACGGTTGCTATAGCAATTTCATAAGCGAATATATCATGTTTAAAAACATTACTAAATACTTAAATATAATTTTAAATGCTTTATTTACATCGTGTGGATCACAAAATGCATACCGAGCGTTACGTATCCTTGGTTTTATATTTGATGGGAGAAACAATGCTTACATTAACTGAGAAAAATACAACTAAAGTGACTATAATGCTACATCTTTACGGAATGTGTTGTCAAATTTAACGTTTATCAAATGTAAGCGTGAATGTAAAAAATTGGCGAAATTGAACGATCCCATGCTGAATTTTATTCTCTAAACTACAAACTATAAGTAATTGATAAGTCGTACACTGCTGGACGAACACTTGTACAGGGTTATTCATTATAAATTACCCACCCCTTATCATCATTACTATTGCCTATAGAAAAAAAGTTTTAAATAAAAGTTGTGTGGTTATGACTGAATTTTGTTAAAATGCTATCACAAGTACAGTACCGTGCAGATTTCAGGGGATACAAAAATAATATATATTTTTTAAATGGGATACCCTGTATATTATTACATTTTTGGAATGATCTTTCTTCCTGATTTCAAAAATACACTGTTTTTGAGTTATCAAACGTCGAATATCTTATTTTGCATATAACAAGTAAATATTGGG
>CALNHX010008695.1:0-57693 GCA_940337035.1 Agriotes lineatus
TGAAGTTTAGAATATCGAAGTGCAAGCAAGTTCTCTTCGTACAGTTAAAATCTGGAATTTTAAGTCAAAATTTCACTTAAGAACTTGAAATTTCATCGTTATAAAGTTTACATTTGCAATTAAGTAAACATTTTGTGTTAGAAGTCTATTTCTCATGCTGAAGTTGAACTCTAGAGTTTAAGTCTTATATCAGAAGTTGAGAGTTGGTTGGAATTCAAAATTTCTAGTTGGAATTTATAGTTTCGAATTCAAGTCACCTTCTTGTATTAAAATTGAAGATATTATGTTCAGAATTGTAATATGAAGTTTAGAATATCGAATTGAAAGCAAGTTCTCTTTGTACAGTTAAAATCTAGAATTTTAAGTCGAGATTTCACTTAAGAACTTGAAATTTCGTCATTATGAAGTTTACATTTGCAATCTAAGTCAACATTAGAAGTCTATTTCTCATGTTGAAGTTGAAATTTGGAGTTTTAAGTCTCTTATATTAGAAGTTGAAGTCGAAATATTTTGTTTGAAGTTGATATTTTGTTAGAATTCAAAAACTTATATTGAAATTTAAAATTTATAATTAAGTCAACTTCACCCATTAGAGTTGGAGATTTCATGTTGAAAATTATAATCTGAAGCTTAGAATATCGACTTGAAAGCAAGGTTTCTTGATATAGTTATAATCTGGAATTTTAAGTCGAGATCTCAATTTGGAAGTTGAAGTTTCATGTTTGTGAAGTTTACATTTGCAATTTTAATCAAAATTTCGTGTTAGAAGTCTATTTCCTCTGCGGAAAATAAAATATCTCTTGTTAAAAGTCGAGAGTTTAAGTCAACTTTTTGTATTAGAATTGAAGATATGATGTTGAACATTATCATCTCAAATTTAAAATATCGAATTCAAATTTCTCATGATACAGTTAATATATGAAATTTTAAATTCAAAAGTTGATATCTTGTGTTATAAAGTTTTCATTAAGAATACAAGTTACAAATTCTGGTTAAAAGTCGAAGTTGAAGTGTAACTTATGTTAGAAATCGCGATTTTAAAATCTCATGTTAGAAGTTAAGATTTCATATTGGTGGTTACAATCTGCAATTTAAGTCAACATCTTATAATGCAATTCAAGATTTCATGTCAAAAATTCAAGCCTGTAATTTTAAGTTAGGAGTTAATATGTTGAATTTAAGATCTCATGTTAAAAGTTGAGATTTGCTTATGTTAAATCTGGAGTTTTAAGATGAGATCTCGTGTTTGTGAAGTTTACATCAAAAATGTAAGTCAAAAAGTCTAGATCTCATGCTGAAGTTAAAATCTGGAGCTTAAATTGAAGCTTTACGTTAGAAGCTGAAATGTTGTGTTTGATTTTAAAATATCTTATTAGAATTTGAGATTTCATGTTCGATCAAATTAAATTCGAGTGTTAGATGGCCCCCACCTAGAAATGTCTCCCTTAGGAATTCTCCCGCGTTTGGAGGATGCAAAAACCAATTGGCACACAATTGGCGCTCCAATGTCGAAGCACGGTCCTTTACACGAGATTCTCAAACCAAATTAGCACAGTAGTCGTGAAATCTAGTCTAATTATTTGTGACCTACTTAACCTTGTCTGTGATAAATAATACCAATTTCCTTATTATATTACTTAGATATTTAACGTAACATTGCAAATGCTCATAAGTTAATGTAATTGTATACAGGGTGTCGAAGAAGTATTTACACTGCGGCGGGCTTCGTATTGGAAGTTCTGCCAGCAGCCGCGATGAGTCAGTGATGCAGATTAGTCTCTCTATTTCTAGTCATTTTAACAAGTGTTACGGCTGTGTTTATGTGGTAGCGTATACGTTCACACAGGCGCCGTACAATTTACCGCTTTTTCTCTTGTGTTCCTCGTTTCGTGTGTAATTCTAAAATTGCAATCTAGAAATCACATAGTGGGTGCAGTTAGTATTTCTTGTGTGAGGTTGGAATTACACGTCTGTTTACCATTCCTTGATTCATGTATTACTTGTTGCCATATTAGAACACTTATAGTTCCTTCCTTTAACCAGTATTCTTTCATTAGTGTTAATAAATATAGCAAGTCTAGTCATACTTTAATGATGTTCCATACATTTCTTTAAATGTCGTAGTTCCTATAATTATTGTACATTGGATTGTTATTAAATATATAATCACGTATTCGTTGTCGTTTCATTTGCCAGGGCTGACTACTGGAAATCGCAGGATAGGAAGTATTGCGACTTTTGCAAATGTTGGATTGCTGATAATAAACCCGTAAGTACAAATTTTGTATATTTATTTTTTATATACTTAATAATAGTAATAATGGCCCTTATTAGTTCTATGCTGAAATGATGGTATTAATTAATCAATTTTAGTGGTCTCTATTACTTGTCATTGCATTAATCATCTTCAAACTTTAAATGGAATCGAACCAACATGTCTACTTACAATAAAAAATTTGCATTGCACCTGGTTAACTTATACGGTTTTCTAGTAAAGACAAACAGCCTTTTGAAATACAGAAAGAGTTGTTAAGATCTCCTAAAATAACAGTGCGGTGTGGTGATGTGACCCTTCCATCTCATTCCTAATATACGGCTGGGGCCATAGTTATTCAGGTTGCCTAAAATTGTATGGAACATGGCAATTCCATGAGTTGGAAAAGGTTCAATATACTTTAACATGAGAGTAACTGAAATAGAAAATGCAATAATTAATAGCTACCAAAGTCATGATTGCATTTTCTATTTCGATTACTCTTACTTCAAATAGTATTTGAACCTTTTTCAAGTCTTGGAATTTTTATATTCCATACAATTTTAAGCAATCTGTATAACAGCACTGTGATAACATGAACAACAAAATAGAATGCTTGAGTAAGAAAGAGATGACCATAAAAAAATATTTTAGTAGTCATGTTTAGTTGACATGTCATAATTAAAATGTGCATCCAACCTATTTGAATATTTGCTTCTATGTTTATCTCTTTCTTACTCAAGCAATACATTCTATTTTCTTGTTCATGTTATCTCATTGCTGTTATACAGAGCGATCAAAAATAAACCAGAGCACGGGAGCCCATGAAAAATACTGTCTACACTGCACTTTATATGACCAAGTACATTTGAACTACAATTAAATAAAGTATTAGTTGATATGACTTTAACACAGTCTAGCAAGCTACACATATATGTAATTTAAACCAAATGTATACATTAAATTGATAGGCAACATTAAAATAGCAATGGGATAAGTTAACAAGATACTTAAAATGAATTTTAAGTTTCAAAAAAAAGCTTGGCAGTTCTGTGTCAACAAAAAGCATGCTACAGATTAGGCAAGTTTTATTGTTTTTAATGGCTTCCGCGATTAAGTTCATTTTTGATCTCCCTGTATATAATATTGACCTCATCGGTATATACCATTCGGAAGCCTCATGGTATGTTTTTAGCTATCGCTATAACTGCTTTGGTAAACCTAGCGTAATTGTAACTGGTGGGAGGGATCAACAAATGACAAAAATATGTAGCAAAAACTTTATCAGAATACTGCTATTTCTGCGACGAGTAAACCTAGCAGAAGTCCTCTCCCACATCCCTTTTTAATATAATTGAGAGCAAAGATTAAATATATGGTTATGAATGAAGTGATGTGTAAATGTAACAGAAAACTCACAAAAACAAATATAGGATATAGATATAATTCATATTCTTTTTTGCAATTAATTAAAGTAAAGCTCCGGTCTAGCATGAGATAATCTCTAGTCACAGGGGTAGGTTCAAGGACTTGTATTACAACTACTTTTGTGTAGGATAAATTAACTAGTATGGCAATTGCTTAAAATTCGTATTTGACAGTTATAACCTTCAAATTGACTGTAAACACATGGTTCGCTTGTACAAGAAAATAGCGTAAATTGAATTCCAAACACCAAAAATGGCAAAATCACATCACGTAAATACAATGTAATTGATCTGACGTAGTTTCCGGCTACCCTGGTTTTGTTTCAGTGACGTAAAAGAACGCATTTGTTTAGCTTCCTGCACGGTACCAACTTCTGGCTTCGGTCGCAAAATCAAAAGACGCTACCTCGATTATCTCTGCAGCTGGGACCACGTTCACGACCTCGTACGATATTCAATCTTGATAAAACCAAAAATTTATGGGCCTTCGGCAACAGCTTCCCTGTGAATTTTACCTTGCAAACGTCAATGTCAAGCAATTCATTGGAGGTTGGTGGTTTTTTATCTCCGTGAAAAAGCTAAGTTTTCTTGTTCCTTTTTAATTGTTAATCGTTGATAACGAGGGCAGATTGTCCCTCGAAACGTTCGTTATTTAATACGTTATTTAATAATTTTAATTTGCAGAGTGCCGAAATACCCAAAAAAGAATATGAATTATAGATTCACGCCACAAAGAAGTTTCAGAGATTATCATAGGATATAGATACCTTGAATCAGTAAATTTGGAATAAATAATACACGCACGATCTAATCTTGATCACAAACGACAGAAATTTACAAAGAACAATAGAGGCACGAGTGAAACCATTTTTCGGCTTCATTCGAATGTTTTCTCCACATACCAATTATTTCAGGATCAGCCTGTATATTGTCTTCGCATAATAATCGTGTTTCGAAATATTTCAATTTACCAGTGCACTCTTTTCGTACCGATTCTGGAAAGCCCCAAAAACATTCGCGGCATTCAGCTGTCTTTGTTAGTTGGCCGAATGCGCGATGATTCTTTTCATGCACCTCGACGAAGTAACTTGCTGCTAAAAAGGTCCCGTTCGTGCTTCATTACGCCACGACGATTAATTTTGAAGGGCTGACTATAATCAGGTACGATGGCGTTTTTCTGTTTGTTATTCTCCTATTAATTGCATTTCTTTAGCTCTTAAGCGACAGTTTCACTCGATGGTTTTAAAATCAGCTCCTATCCGATAATTTTGGACCTGGAGGCTAGTGTCCTGTCCCATTAAAGAACGTTATCTGCCTTCAGCGTCGATTGTCGTTCTTAATGCTTCTGATAATCTCTTTATTCTTCTGCTGGCACTGTTTTTAGAATTCCTCTTTTAGCGCTTTATTTTGTGTTTGCAATCCTTTCTTTGAGCTTCTTTCTTTCATTTATCTTCTCCCATGTATGTGTATATTAATCTATTTTGCACGTTGTGTTGACTTTATGCCAAGAAGTTTTGGACATGTAGTGTAAAGGTTTATGTTATATTATTATGATTATGATTTAATTTAATAAACAAATACACACCCTACACATATTTTTATTTTTGTTTAATATCAAATTTTTACTGATTAAAAACAATAAATATCTGTATCAATGGGTTTAAATTCAGTGTTTTGCCCTTTGTAGTATTGCGCACATCTGCAAGTTAGATAAGTTATGGCTAGCTCTTTTTTCGATAGGCATGGACTCAAAATCTGGTTGGGTTCACCTATTTGTTCAAAATAAAAATCCCCGTGATACGCCACTGGGCTATGAAATTTAGAAGTAGCAAACACGCAGACTCGCTGCTCTGTCAATAATATCTATCATCAAATCGATTCCACGTGCAGTTCATTTCTGTGTGATTATAGTGAATTCAAAAGCAAATCCATGAACAAATTAACAGGTAATTCTAATCTCGCGCTTTATTAAGCGTACCTAATCGTGTTTTGTTTTAGATCGTTGGCGGGTTCCTTCGCAATTCAGATGTTTTCAACGCGTCCCTAACATAACCTCAACTTATATTTTCACAATTTCTGGAACTCCTCTATTTTGACGTATTGTAATACTGCTGACACCCTCTCTCAGGCTCTGGAACTTGGCTGAAGCCCGCAACTGGTGCGCGTAAACTGGATCTGGGCTGCCGATCTTGTCGGAAGCGGTCACCGGAGAAAATATTTTTATGTGATAGATTTTTACACCCACACTCACATGTGCACTGTAAACTGCTGATCACGCCGGTATAACTTTTATTAATTTATTTTAATGGTAAATGGTTTAAAATTTAAATAAACTGGAGACACAATTTAGCTTGTCATGGAATTAATTTATTTCAATTGTTACTCTCCTTGTTCGTTAACAACAATTGCCTATCTGGCTACATAAAAAACGGATGTTAACTGAATACAATGCAATTACTTATAATCTAAATTTACAACTTAATTTATAAAACTGTACATATTCTTATTTTCTAAATTATTGTTTGTTCATGTTTGCAATTTATCTAAGTGCCTAGCGCCGCTCACGAAGTTTTATTTTAATTGTCTGTTCCCTTCTGTTTTTACACTGACTTATTTTTATAAACACAAATCTTGTCCATTTCCTGTAGTGTTATTTTCTTGCAGTTTTATAAAACCTGTTTTAATTTCACCATTTCTTCAGATATTACTGTTCCATTTTCTTGTAGCCTTATTCGATCTAATATTGTGCTCTTTTTGCACTTTATTGGGAACATTCCGTCCTTTTTACCTTTATTTAAAAAGTTCATAGAACTGTACTTATTCAATTATACTAATATGTAAATTTAATTAACCTGCATGTAATAAATCCCTTTGGTGATAGATTTGTTAAATTTTGATTGGCTTTACTTTGCACCAACCTCTTAATTTATGTTAATTGACATTACTGGGACTCTAATTTACGATTTGAGCTCTGCCTTATTGCCATTCATTCTAAAGTAGTTTCAATTAATATCAGCAATGCTTGACCGATGTAATCATAAATTAAAATTTCTAATGTGACTTCTTGCAGTTGCCTGCTTACCCCAGCTCTGTGCTTTATTGACTTGCTTTAAATTATTGATTCTGCAAGCAGAGTTGTGTAACGGGCTAAAGACCATTTCAGTAGATACATATGTCTTTTTATAGCTCAACCATAACTCTTCAACTGTAGCATTGTCATAATGCATTCCTTTGGCACTTTTATTTATCTCTTCTATACATTTTTGACTTACTCTCCTCTCTGATATTGCCTTCTCTATGTTATATTTCCTATTCTATAAACTGTATTTCTTACTTTTTTTTTGTGAAATCGAGCTGAACCTTTGCCACGCAGAAACGGTGGTCCGATCCAATGTCTACCCCTCTTCTATTTCTCACATCCATCAGTGATTTTCTCCATTTGCTACTAATACAAAATTGGCCTATTTGTTTTTCCGTTTTTCTGTCGGGTGAAGTCCCAAGTTATTTTGCGACATTTTTTAAGCTCCAATTTGCAAATCGTGTATTTTGCAAAATTCTAACGTCAGTCCACCATTTTCATTTCTCTCGCCCAATCCTTGTTCTACCATATGTTTAATACTATCATTTTCTTTCCCTATCGTTGCATTAGTTGTCCATTAGCAAAAGTACAGTCGTGTGCAAATAAATCTGGGACAGTGTTTTATTCACATGCAGATTCAGTTAAGAATTTGAAGAATATTTCCATGGATTTCCTCTTATCAGAGAGAGTTACGGGTTTCGGTACCTGTTAAAGTTTAATGTAACTCTTTCTGATAGCAGGAAATCCATGGAGATATTCTTCAATTCTTAACTGAATCTGCATGTGAAAAAAACACTGTCCCAGATTTATTTGCACACGACTGTACATGTGTTTATTTTTCCGCCTTCTTATTGAGTAAGTTGTTGAATTCTTCTTTTTTTCATGCTGCGATACGTGGATAATAACATTGAATTAATGTAATTTTCTTCTTTTTGCGTTATATTGTGTCATAATAATTCTTGCTGGTTTCCATTCTATTGTATTTCTAAAATTTTTAGTAATAGGATACCTACTCCATATTCATGAATTTCATTGGCTCCTGCTAATCTGGAGTATGTTTTTTTTATTTACCAGATCAACACATATTGCAATGATGCCCACAACAATTCTGGTTGCCTTACTAACACGACAATGAAAGAATTCAAAGTGAGCACAAAAATCATATTTTATTTATTGCAAGATAAAGTCAGTATTTTACACTAATAATGCCTGTGATATTAGTTGCAGTAACTATAATTTGGTTGAGAAAGGTTAGCATTAGATAAGGCAAATCAAGAGGGTTACGTTCAGCGTTTTATTCATAATTGGTGTTCGGAATGGCAAGCGCACCTTAATTTATGTAGCTGGCAGATTTGATTTGTTTATGTCAATACAATAATTATATGAGCGTTAGTATTGAAAATTATACCACCAATAAACGGTAAGACAGCTGACTGGTAAAAAAACGATGCAAAGCAGTACGAGGAAGTAAAGATTACAAAGAGCAATAAGGCTACAGGACACAGGCATTGTGCAGTGCTAAAATAAACATGTGAAACAGTGTATTTAAAACTGAAGCGATTAAATGCAGAATAAAAGTGTTACGTTTGACAATTTCCAATAAAAAGACAGTTTAGTTCTCAAGTTAAAAACATTACATCAAAACTTTAGTTCTTAAGTAAAAAACATGAAATCAAACCTTATTTCATAAAACATTTGTAAATCTAGGTTACTAGGATATGAGACAGTCAATTGTCAAAAATAACAAAACAAGCCTTATAAAATTTGTATTGAGTATAAGAGGTGCTCTCTGTTTTGTGTAAATTTTGAATAAAAAAGATCTGTCAGCCAAAAAGTTGTTTTTCATATTCACCAGCGTGCAGAGCATCGTTGAGTGTAATTTCCATCGTGGTACCACATCCCAGTGACTAGTGATCAGTTCTGCAAGGTATCAACCAAGAGTGTCCGACATCGGGGTCCCTTTACGAATAGCAGAGACATTGACCAGCAAGAATTTGATGTGCTACGTATGGAGAAGAGCTTCCTGAATGCCTGGGTGCAGAAATTTGGAGAAGAAGCCATCACCAAGTCCGTCATTGCCGTGGCGTCCTTTCATTGTGTGAAGCCAGCCAAGGAAGCCCACTTTGCAAGGTAAAATTCACAGGGAAGCTGTTGCCGAAGGCCCATAAATTTTTGGTTTTATCAAGATTGAACATCGTACGAGGTCGTGAACGTGGACCCAGCTGCAGAGATTCATCCAGATTCGTATAATTGAGGTAGCGTCTTTTGATTTTGCGGCCGAAGCCATCGCGCGTTCTTTTACGTCACTGAAACAAAACCAGGGTAGCCGGAAACTACGTCAGATCAATTACATTGTATTTACGTGATGTGATTTTGCCATTTTTGGTGTTTGGAATTCAATTTACGCTATTTTCTTGTACAAGTGAACGATTTGTGTTTACAGTCTATTTGAAGGTTATAACTGTCTAATACGAATTTTAAGCAATTGCCATACTATTTAATTTATCCTACACAAAAGTAGGTGTAATACAAGTCCTTGAACCTACCCCTGTGACCAGAGATTATCTCATGCTAGACCGGAGCTTTACTTTAATTAAGTGCAAATAAATAAAATACAAAGAGCAATAAACCATTTATTTAGCAGGTAATTACAACATCATTTTAACCAGCCATGAGATTGACACAGATTCATGATTAAAACTATTTAATTTGCAAATTGTGGTAATTTGGCCTAAGTATTAATTTTGCTATTTACTAAAGCCTTTATAGTTAAGGGTATCATTACAATATACATGTTATACATGGTAGGCGTAACTAATATTAAATTTAACAATTAAATA
The DNA here is from genome assembly GCA_940337035.1 of Agriotes lineatus. Lineage (NCBI taxonomy): Eukaryota > Metazoa > Arthropoda > Insecta > Coleoptera > Elateridae > Agriotes > Agriotes lineatus. The sequence goes on from CALNHX010008695.1 coordinate 9,601, forward strand.
ACATGAAGAGGTTATTACTCAGTAAAAATTAAATAAAAAGAAAACAGTTTAAGAAAACATTGTTCATTATCTGAAGAACTATCACTACTAATAGTTAAATTTATAGGTATTCGCTTTTTGAGTCTTCGTGTGGATGAAGGAGTGTCGAGGTGATGGATGATTGCAGTGGGACAATTTTGCACATTACTGAAAAATGTTTTTGCACTTGCAACTATTAATTCTTTAACACTTTGAATTTTAAGTTTGTTGTGTAGTTGTTTGTTTCGCACAAACCATTTAGCATTGCAAATAATGCGAATTATTTTGTTCTGCATTGTCTGAATTTTATTCACATGTGTTTTCGCCGCGGTACCCCAGATGACTGAACCGTAAATAATTATGGGACGTATGAGTGCTTGATAAAGCAGCGTTGAACACTTAATTCTTAACGTTGATATCCGATTTATTAATGGATAGAGAAGATTAAGTCTAGTATAGCACTTGTCAATCGTTTTGTTAATATGAAGCCCCCATGTTAGTTTTCGGTCAAATTACAGTCCCAAATACTTTACCGCATCATCATTCGCATTCCATGGTATAGCTATTCCATTTACTTGCAATTCGGGAGAATTTATAAGGTGTCTTAACGTGAAAATTTTGGCTTGGCATTTAGAAATATTTAATTGTATTTTCCATTTTTCGCACCATCATTGGTATCCATTAATTACTAGCTAAAGATCGGTAGTAGCATGGTGAACATCAAAGTTTTGTGATATGAGAGCTGTCATCAGCATACATAGCGAGTTCAATGTTGCCAAAATGTGGTATATCACGGGTGTATATGTATATTATACAATGTAGGTTCTAGAATGGAACCTTAAGGGACTCCTGTAATTTTTGTGCTTGATACTGTTCATAGAGGGCTACAAGTTTTCCTCTACCATTAAAAAAAATGGTTTAAGCATGCTATCCTAAAGTATTTTTAGCGCTGATTCCAGATATTTGAAAGTATACGAGGTGTTCCATTTAAACATTCAAAGTCGTGTATCATTACGTAAAAATAGGAGGCCATGGCTTAAATTGGTTTACATCATTTTGTAGGTTGTATACTGGTATTTAAAATTAAAGTTTTTTTTATATCAAGGAAGTTACAGACTGTCTAGCGATCTACAAACATCCTCTATATACGAAAGTAGGACCAAAAGCTTCCAGAAAACTCTAAGTGAGCAGACTGGCTGTTGAGACGCAATGCGTTTAAGAGGCTTGGTAATTGACCAGAGCCCTCGTCTTGGTTGAAGTAACACAAACCGGGATGTGGAGACACAATGCTAGTACGCCAGACTGTCTGTTTGCCTTTATATACAAGTCCCTTATGCAAGGAGAAAGGATTCTTTAATGCCGGGATATTCTTTGAGTACAATAGGTATTGGGGTTGATCTCACTTTCGCCTCGATAAGGAATTCATTTCACTTTCTCGTCTCAGGTATATGGCCCATTGTTGATCGAGTAGGATGATCGATCGGCCGTTTATTGCTCTTGCAATGGCTCTGTCACATTATGCAGAGGGTAAACTCGCAACGCTATCCATAGTGTCTTTGTTGCTCGAGTCCCTCACGATGTGATGAGATGGAAAGCACACTGTTTGGAGAAACTGCAGCGGGACGAACACTAATCAAATTTGACATTGAAGAAATTTCTTAAAATGCAGGCACACAATTTACTTAGAACGCCCCGAATTTCACTTTTATTAGCGTCTTTCATAATGCAATACACACAATTGACTTTGACACCCACTGGTTTATAAGCTCTGCTACACTAATAATAAAAATTAATTTGCTTTTCATCTTTTTACTTTCATCACTTTTTTATTAGTCCAAAATATTGAAGCAATCTGCTTCTTGAATTACCATAATTAATCTTATGTGCCACATTTGTAGATTGGGAATTCTTGTCTTATTATTATACACTATGGTAATATTTAAATGTTCAATCCATTCGATCACAGTTGGAGATCCTGTCTGAGCTTTGCAATCACGTCTTTTGATATTGTGACTTTAGATTATCCCCTTATATTAATGTAACTATGGTTTCTGAGTGATGCCATATTTGTCAGCTGTGAAGTGTGCTAAACATTTCACAGATCATGCTATCAACTTCTGCAAAATTGTTTAATTTCTCACTTGAATTTATCAAAAAGCTTCACCGACCTGCAAGGCAAATTTCTTCACTATTAAATAATAAAATTACTTAGAACTTTAATTCTGCAAAATCATACAAGTACTTAAAACTTCATGGATTAGGTTTAATTATAGAGCGTCGAGTTCCATGAGAAGGGCAGGAGGCACCAAGAGAATGTTTCGAAACGGCTGAAAGCCATTCAGAAGAAAAGCAGGCGCGATGAGAAGGAAACGGTCAGGATAGAATCTGCGCTACAGCATATGGAATCGGCAGCCCTAGAAGCCTACAGAAAAGATGTGCAAAACAATGCAGACCTCACTTCATTAGCCATCAATAAAAAAGTACAAGACGACAACTTAGCCATCAACAGTGGAAAAAAGCTGTGGCGTGAGGGCAAGTCATCTAGTGGGCAAACTTATTATTGGAATATTGTAACTAATGGTACAGTAACTAGGTGCATACTTATAATAAAAATGTATAACCCTTTCGTTTAATCAGAGTCAGTATGGGAGCCGCCAAGTGAGGGTTATCTGAGCATAGCTGATCAAAAAGATGAGCAGCATGAAACTACAAAGCAACAAATGAAAGCCGTGCAGAAGCATCAACAAATTCAGGCAAGGATCAGGTAGTATCACACAGGATTAAATTAACCAAACACACATAATTATTTTGCCGTAGGTTAGAGGAGGAGAAAAGGGAGCAGGAAGAGGCGCGGGCGAAAGCTGCCAGGGAAAAACTGAAGGAGAAGCGGGTTGAAGATCTACCTCCAGTGGTTGCAGCTCCGATCATACCTCCAGGAAAGTCCACACCTTATGGGCAGTGGCAAACAATTAAAACAGAGTAAGAGTTGCGTAATACAACTGCAATTGTAATACAGTTACATGTTTACAGCATACCAGTTGTGGATTTGCAGTTACCTCAGCAGCCTGAGGAGTTTGAGGTTCCGTATATTCCAGAGCCGGAACCTGAGCCGGCCCCTAGGGAATTTAAAGAGAAAGTCGTTGAAAGCTTGGGCAGTGGAAGTGCGGCATTCAAAAGGAGAAGGATTGGAGCGGGTGCACGTAACACACGGCAAAGATTAGACGACGATTAGTGTTAATGTGTAGTGTGTATCACGGTTTTAAGCAGAAGATGTGCATTTCAATTTTTATTGATATCATGTTGCTACAAATTGTTTTGTTTAATAATTAAACAATTATTTTTACAGCCAGGTCCATAACTGCAGTGAATATGAAATCAATTGCGTTTATAATTGAAAGTTTTATCAAAATACTTATATCATGTAAATATATTAAAATAAAGTATTACAAAATTGAAAACCATTTTATAGCAAGCAAAACAAAAGAGGAAACCCCATATAGAGAGTTATTTAATTAGTAGACTTACCATTATGATATCAAAATGGTACAAAGTTGTAAAATCTATTGCTAAATAATATTTTTAAAAATTAATTGACCTTCGCAGTTTTAAGTTTTGAGTTATGCAAAAAAGTAAATGCCGATTTATTTGTTACAAGTCGATTATTATGTTGCTTCGAATAAAATGAGATTATTAACACTCAAATCTGATTTTCAATTTTCCAGAATATTCTATTACACATTTATTAAAAATAACTCTAAAAATATTACATGCACAATAATTGGCGATATATTGCTGGATACTCTCAGTCAGGTTCTGGCTAGTCTTTATGACCTAATTATCAAATCACCATAATAAAGGAAGTAATACAAGGTGAGATAGATGCTATAATAAAGAGTGTGAAGAAATTCCAGAGCTAGTAAACCAGGTAAAAGCAAAAATGCGGAGAGAAAACTAAAGCAAGAGAAAAACCGTTTAAAGAAATAGGAATGTAGGTAAAGAAGTTATACAGAAACAAGAAGAGAAAAAGCAAGAAAACATACAAAAATAAAAGAAAATTACAGGAAACAAGATGTAAGAACGTTCTATACGAAAGTAGGCAACATCAGGAAAGAATACCAACCGAAAGTAAAAAATTGGGGGAAACTATGCAATGGTCTACCGCCCACAGCAATTCTAGTTGCCTAACTAACACGAAAATGAAAGAATTTCAAAGTGAGCAGAGTTGATGTTTATTTATTGCAAAGTAAAGTCAGTATTTTACACTAATAAATGCACGTGATATGATTAGCAGTAACTATAATTTGATTGAGAAAGGTTGGCATTAGATAAGGTAGAATCAAAAGGGTTACGTTTAACGTTTTATTCATAATTGATGTTCGGAATGGCAAGCGCACCTTAATTTATTTAGCTGGCAGATTTTATTTGGTAAAGTTAATACAATAACGCTAATTTAAAATGATACAGAGATGGTTTGTGAAGTTACAAAAATTAAAAGAGCGTTATGAGTAAAAGTTTAAGCAGCCAACAAACGGCAAGACAGATGACGGGTAAGGAAATGGTACAAAGCAGTGCAAAGAAGCAAAGATTGCAAACAGCAAGATAAGGCAACCCATTATAGGACGCAGAATATTGTGCCGTGCTAATTATGAAACAGTGCATTTAAAAATTAATTGTGTAAAAGCAGGCTTGAGGCTTTCACGGCCATTGTCATTAAGTAACAAACCACTTCCGGGATTGGACCGTGTCATGATTGAGATCGAAGAACTCAACGTTTCGCCCACTTTCGTAAGGGACTTTATCAGGAGGAAAAAAGCAAAGGAGCACGGTAACTCTACGTGTTAACCATGCCAGAGGCAAAACTCTTTGCAGGGAAGGGACAGAAGCGCACCGTGCTCTTCTGTCCCTTCCCTTCAAAGAGTTTCGCCTCTGACGTGGTTAACACTTTGAGTTACCGTGCTCCTTTGCTTTTTTCCTCCTGATGAAGCAGAGTAACGTGTTACGATTGACAATTCCAAAAAAAGAACAGTTTAGTTCCTAAGTAAAACAATTGTAAAACATAGTTGCTAGGAAACGAGTTAGTCAATTGTTAATAATAACTAAAGAAGCTTGTAAAATTGGTGCTGGGTTCAAGAGGTGCTCCCAGTTTTTTGTAAATTTTCATATTAAAAAGTTTTCTGTGTGAGCCAAAAAGTGGTTTTTCATATTCCCCAATCTGCAGAGCATCTGTTCATTCTGCGAGCCGACATTGGAGCTGTCCTAAGGTAAATTTCACAGGGAAGCCGTTGCAGAAGGCTCACTAGCTTTGGGTTTCATCAAGATTAAACATCGTACGAGGTCGTGAACGTGGTTCCAGCTACGTAGATTCATCCAGGGTTTTATAATCGAGGTGGCGTTCTTTGATTTTGTAATCTGGTCCAGAAATTTGGAGAATTGCAGGAAGCTAAACAAGTGCAGGTTTTGGCGTGCCCTACGTCACTGAAACAAAACAGGTTAGCCAGAAATTACGGCACATTAATTGCATTGCATTTACCTGAGGTTTTTTTCTCATTTTTTTGTGTTTGAATTTAATTACGGTATTTTCTTGTACCAGCAGATCATCTTTGTGTACAGTCAATTTTAAGGTTAAAGCTGTCAGATACAAATTCGAGCATGTTAATAAGCTCTACTCAAAAGTAATTGTAATACTACCCTTTTTTTTATTTTGGTACTCAGCCAACAGCCGTTATGCCAATTATAGGCGTCGCTGTACATTTTATGGGGACTTCCAACCCCACTAACGACTGTCATTATGACATCCGGATGCAACTATTTCCGTGGCAGCCGTATCATGAGGCGCCGAGAGATGCAGCCGTGGAACTCCCATCCAAGTTCTGACCAGAAAGAGCGTTGCTTAACTCTACTGATCGAACGTGGACGCTTGTTCAAGCTACACCACCCGGGACCATTGAAAAAGAGTTGCTCATGCTAGACCAGAGCTTTAGTTTATCGATTGCAGATGAATAAAATAGAAAGAGCAATAAACCATTTATTTTTGCAAATATTAATTACATCATTTTAATAAGCCCTGAGATTCACACAATATTGAATTCTATTATTAAAACCAATTGTAAATTGTGGTGATTTCCCTAATTATTTATTTATATTTAAAAACCCGTATTTTTAGTAGGGCTATCATCCCTAGAAGGTATTTTAAGCAGATGGAAAGAACATCAAACAATAATGTAGGAAAGCACAGAAGAATTTAGAAATGAAACAACTAAGGAGGAGAATCAAAAATGGAACGAATTGGAGCCACCTACAGAAGAAGTCTATTTAGTATTGCAAAAGATGAGAAATAATAAAGAGTCCGGGAAATGATAATTTCCAAACCAAACTAATAACATACGGGGGTCAAAAGCTAACAAAACGAGTACACAAAAAGGATATGCAAAACATTGGAGAAGAAGCAGATTCCGAAAGAATGGAAGGAGACGGTAATTAACCATATCTACAAAGGAAATCGTCTTGAATGTGTCAACTATATACCAATATCCCTTCTAAATGTATGTTACAAATTTATGGCCACAATACTACATTATAGATTACAAAAAATCGCAGAAAATATTAATTTTATTTTGATGTATGCACCAACAGCTGAGTGTGAACATGTCATTGGTAAAAAATTCTATACCAACTTAAACATCGTAACGGGACAAACCAACAAAAGTGATATTATAATCTTAATGGGTGGCTTTAGTGTGACAGTCGAGCTCGGCAGGGGTACTAAAGGATCACAGACTTGGGATACGAAAGGACAGAGGAAAGAGATTCATACGGTTTTGCTTGGAAAAACAACTAATCATAATCAAATACGTTATTTAAGCTGCAAAAAGACGTCTACATACATGGAAGTCTCCGGCAGACTCAAAGCAACAGACTGTTCACAATCAAGTCGACTACATCACAATATATCGACGATATAAAAATTCAGTAACATCTGGTAAAACATACCCGGCGGCCGATGTCCCCTACAACCACAATTTAGAATTCAACTTGTGACCTTTCAAAAGTTTCTAGGCCCCTGTGAAGGGCGACATGAATTTCTATCACGAATAAACTCTAATCGGAGAAATACGTTCACTCAAATATATATGCAATTAGGAAAAACACCAGATAGTTACCAAGAAAATATAATGTTGTTAGCTAGTTACAAAATAATCATTAATTCAAACGAAAAAAGAATTGTACATTATTTAAAATTAACATATTCTTCTGGAACTGTGTCTCTGGTTTCTCGGGTCAAACTGCAACCCAATGCACCGACGAGTACTGTAGGCCCCTTTTAGTTAGTCGGCAGGCACGATCGGCGATTCTTCTGAGGTCGGGCTAAGTAGGTAGTTTAGCCCGTAGGTCGGATGTTCCTCCGCACTTGACCTTCTGCTCAGCCGTTGCTTTGACTACTTGTGCTGCAATTATCCGTTGAATTTAACAACTTTAAAACTTTAAGGGTTACCTGGGGTTGTTGTTGGTGCCTAAATACTTATGCGAGGGTTGGTGGTGCCTTATGGTGGTTAGGTATTGATCTTGGAGCGATCGCGGTGTCAAAACTTGCAGATGGAATTTGTTCACTTTTAGTCGGGAAGCTTGATTTGACAGCTCGCCGGCGGTGAAATCGTGGAAGGCGAGCTCGATGTTCGAATACCAGGAAGTCGATTTTAAACGTCTAAAACGGACCCTCCAGGTGAGTTTATGAGGGGCGGCTACAGGGCTCTAGCCGCTCGCAAGCGGTGTAGGTGCGGCGATTCCTACAGGTTTAATTATTAGTCAAATGAGGTTATGTGATGTTTTTAACCCCTCGGGGCGCCGGGATTTGCGCTTACTAATTAGGCGGTCGGAAATTACTTTTAAGCGGTTAGCCCTGCAAGACAGTACAACAAGTCAAGCCAGGATTGAAGCCTCAGGGATTTGATTTCCCAAGAAAGTACAGCAATCAAGATAAAATCGGATTCTAGCGGAAAGCTTTTAACTTCAAAGCTGACAGTACAACACGTGATTTCCCTTGAAGCATGGGCTGGTAAGGGTTGGAGGTCTACTCCGTTAGACAGTACAGCATGTCAGACCGGAGGACCCAGGTAGAAAAGGAGAGGGAGTTGGAGACTGGACAGGACAGATAATTTCAAGTCCCTGGAACTGACGACGCCGTCGTTCATACATCGCGATTACGCGCACAGCGGGAGCCTTTGCGTTATCGTAAAATCGAACGCCGGATAGATGCAACGCTTGATTAGGCGATGTATCAAATTTAAATACATTTTATGTATAATTAAAATTTAATGCAGGAGCTGGCGTTACAAACTCAATAAAATAATGAAGCCCAAACATCCAAAGAGAATAGACACAGACAACTTAAAAAATCACGAAATGAGACGAGGTGTGTGTGATGATCGAAAGTAAGTGTGAACAAATCTTATGTTATAAGAGCCGATGCCGTCCGTAAGCAGGCGCGCGCACACGCTGCATGAACGGCCTGCATGCTAGCAAGTAGCGCACGCGCACGAATGGCGAGACCGCATTTGTATTGTTAACGCTGGCAGGGCCGGACGTAGGCTGGCTGCCGCCTTGAGCAAGCATTTTTATTGTTAACCGTTTCTTTACGCTGGCCGGGCCAGACGTAGGCTGGCTACGACTTCTAGTACAGACATATATATAGGCCCGACACTCCGACTCAGAGTATAGGCCGCTCTTTGCATGAGCTCTTCTGATCCTTGATTCTCGCGGAGGATCAGCCCGCATATTCCTTTTTCTATGTGTTCCTCTTTACAGATTGTTGTGCGTCTTAGCTTGATTTGTTTTCTTATTCCACTCATTTCTATCCGCGATCAGCCCTCTCCAGTTATCAATTCCCATAGCTTTAATGTCCTCGGTCACTTGATCTTGCCACCTTGACTTCGGTCTTCCTCTCGGTCTGGTTTCCGTGGGCTTCCAGTCTGATATTTTCCTTATAGTGGAATTGGGGTCTCTTCTCTGAATATGCCCGAACCATTTTAATCTTTGTGATTTTATTACTTTAACAATGTCTTCTCCCTCCATGAGATCTCTAATTTCATAATTCATAAGTGGTGCGTATTCTCCTTGTATTTTCTTAGGTCCAAATATCTTTCTTAATATTTTTCTTTCTAATACTCGTAGCTTTTCACAGTCTCTTTCAGTAATGCACATAGTTTCTGCTCCGTATGTTATAACTGGCCTAATTGCTGCTTTGTAGATTTTTATCTTGGTACTTCTTCTGATGTGCTTGTTCTTTAGCAGTTTATAGTACTTCCAGTATGCTCTGTTTCCTGCTTTCACTCTTTCATTTATCTCTGAGCTTCTGTTATTTTTATCGCTTACTGTCACTCCTAAGTATTTGAAATATTCCACTCTCTGTAGCTTGTACTCGTTTATCTTCAGTTCTGTAGTGTTGTGCTGGTTTCTTGAACATATGAAGTATTTTGTTTTTTCTGTGTTAATGTTCAGACCTCTTTTTTCGGCTTCTCTTGCTAGTTTTTGAAATGTTTGTTCCAGGGTTCGCTTGTCTCTTGCTATCAATACAAGATCGTCTGCATATCCAATAACTTGGGCTAAGCTTTGGGTGATTGACTTGTCTAGTTGCGATTCCTTTATCGCTGCATCTAAAGCAATATTAAATAGGGTTGTAGACAGACTATCTCCCTGTCTTACTCCTACATTTATGTTGATATATTCTGTGTCCCCGTTTTTTGTCGTTACTTTTGCCATTGATTTTTCCATTGTGATTTTAGTTAACCTCATTAATTTTGCCGGTATGCCCATATTTTTCATTTCTGTTATAAGTTGGTGTCGGTCTACACTATCGAATGCATGTTTGAAATCTATAAAGACCATGTGCAGTTCAATGTCGTATTCATATCCTTTCTCTATAATTTGTGTCAGCATATGAATTGCGTCGATCGTTGATTTCCCTTTTCTGTATCCTTGTTGATATTGTCCTAGTCCCTTTTCTGTGTAATTAGTCAGTCTGTTTCTTACTATTGTTGTTAGTATTTTGTATGTTGTGTTTAGCAGCATAATGGGCCTGTAGTTATGGCATTTTGTGGGGTCTCCTTTTTTGAAAATTGGTATTATTAAACCGTTTCTCCAATCTGTCGGTATCCTCTCTTCTCTCCATATATCTGTGATTAATTTATATATCCTTTTTTGCAGCACTTCTCCGCCACTTTTAATTAGTTCATAATTGATTTCGTCTGGCCCTGCTGCTTTATTTAATTTTAGTTGTTTTACTACTTCCATAAACTCTTCGTATGTCGGTACTTCTTCCTCAGTGTCTCTATCGTCACTTATCTCCTCATATTCTTTTATTTCCATAGTACTGTTGTATAACTTTGAGAAGTGTTTCTTCCAATCGCTTTTCTCAATTTTGGGTGTGGTTCTTTTTTTACTAAGCTGTTCTTTAATATGTTGAAAGAGTTTGCTGTTGTCCTTATTATTTTCTTCCAGCGTCTGCATCTGCTCGTCGATCCAGGCTGATTTTTTCTTTGTGTACAGCTTCGTAGCTTCTTGTTTTATTCTTTTGTATTTATCTCTCTCCTCCTCTCGTTGTGTTTGTAGCCATTTTTGTCTTGCGTTCATTTTTTCTTTGCTTCTGCTTTGGCATTCTTCATCGAACCACTCCTTTGGTTTGCTGTTTTCCATAGGTCCTAATATTCTTTCTGCTGCTTCTAGTATCGCCGTCTTTATATTGTTCCATTCTGTCTCTACCTCAGTCTCTGCTTGTCTTTTTAGTTTGTTTTCAATTGCTGTATTAAATTCTTTTTTTATTTCTTCCGTGTTTAGTTTTTTTGTATTCCAGACATTTCTTCTTTTGTTACTTTCCACATTTTTCAGTATTTTTCTTTTTATTGTTCCTATTACCAGTATATGGTCGGTATCGGCGTTGGCTCCTCTGTATGATCTTACGTCTTGTGTAATGCTTTTCCATTTTCTTGAGATTAACATGTGATCTATTTGGTTGCCATCTGTTTTGCCGGGTAACATCCAGGTTATTTTATGCTCTTTTTTATGTATGAATCTTGTACTCATTATATATGTATTTGTCGTTGAGGCTAGGTTACACAATTTCGTTCCGTTGTCATTCGTAATTTCGTGAATGGTTTCTTTTCCTGCTACCTCTGTGTTGTACTCTTCCTTCCCAATCTTAGCATTGAAATCGCCTATTATTATCAATATATCGTTTCTGTGTATGTCTTCGCAAGTTGTCTCTACTTTGTTATAGAATTCTGACTTCTCTTCTTCACTTGCTTCTTCAGTCGGAGCATAGCAGTTTACTATCGATATGTTAGCTTGTTTATTCTCTATTCTTAGGTAGGATATTCTTCCGTCTATTGCTTTGAAGTGTATTACTTTGTCTTTAGTTTTCCCTCGAACCATGAAACCCGTTCCATTTCTGCCCCTTTTCTTTTCTCCGGCGTAGTACAGTGTATAATCTTTGTTTATAATTTCGCCTTCGCCTTGCCATCTTATTTCCTGAAGCGCTAAAATATCAACTTTATATCTCTTCATCTCCCTCAGTATCTCTTGCACTTTCCCTACTGCTAACATGGTTTGAATATTCCATGTCCCGATTTTAAGTATGTTTTCTTTCCCTCTTTTACGTTTTTCCTTTTTGTAGTATTTATTTTTCTCCTTGTCATTGTCCATTTCCGTTGCTTTGTTTGTTATCTTTTGTTCTGCCCGACCGTTATTTTTTAATAGTTTTTTGGAAGCGTGGGGCTGTCTTCTTCTTCTTCTTCCATATATAAGTCTCTTGCGTTATTGTCCCATTTCCAGAGTTGCCCCTCCACCCATAGTTTTTTGAAGCCTATTTTAACTCTTTTGCCTTTTTTCTTTTCTGTTTCTGCTAAGCCCTTTATTTTGCTTTGGATTCTGCGTTCATTGTAAGTTCTGTCTTCATCTATGTAGATTTCTGTACCTTTTAATATTTTCTTTTCCTTCATAATCTTTCTCTTGTCCTCAATGTTTCTGAATTTCGCAATCACACACGGCATTTGGTTCTTTGTGGGGATTAGCGTTACTTCTTGTATCTCTGCTTGTATCTTTAATTTGGTGTTTAGGAGATTTTCCACATCTCTTTTAGCTGTCTGTGGTTTAGTTCTGATACCTTTAATTATCACATTTCTTTGTTTTTCCCTTTTTTCGTTAAATTCCATTTTTTGCTCAATTTCATTCACCCGTTGTTTCCATATTTCTTTTTCTTTCTTTATTTCCTCTAGTTCCTTCTTCATCAGTAGTTGCTCATTTTTCAGATCCGTTATCTCAGTCAGCATTGTGTCCAATTTGATTTCAATTCTCGAATTTCTTTTTTCCATTTCATTCAGCTTTTCTAGTATTTCTGTTACAGACATATTGAACTAAATAATTAGTAATCGAAGAGTTAAGGAACAAATTTAAAACTACCATCAATGAAATACGAATATGAAACCTAAAAAAAACAAAAAGAGGAAATGGATGACAGATGAAATCTTAGACCTTATGAAAGAAAGAAGACTGTACAGAAACCAAAACCCAAGCAAATATAAAGAACTTAATGAAATAAGAAAAGTAAAGACCGAGTGGTATACTCAAGAATGCACGGAAATTGAAGAACGTGAATGAAAGCACAATACCTTCCACTTACATAAAAAGTTCAAAGAGGGAGCTGTGTTTCGAAGACGCACTTCTACAAGTAGTCTCACAAATCAATTTCTGATATTGACAAAAAACTAACCAGATGGAAAAAATATATAGAGGAACTCTGACAACTGAAATGTTGATCACGGAATTAAAGACGCCTCAATAGAACCACCCATCACAAGAGAAGAAGTAGAAAGAGCAATTGAAAAAGCAAAGAACAGAAAAGCAGTCGGGCCGGACGAAATACCAACCGAACTATTAAAATTATTAGAGCACCAAGATAAAAAGGTTTTAGTGAACCTATTTAATTCGATTTATGACACAGGTAGGTACCATCTCGTCAGACTGGCTAAAGTCAACTTCTATAGAGGTACCTAAGAAGTATCTAAATATATACGGCAAAAGAATGTAGCGCTCACCGTAAAATCAGTGATGAGCCATGTGCTAAAGATCTTCTTACGTGTGATACATGAAAGAATCTTCCGTACAGTGGAAGAACATATTAGAAACACGCAATTTGGTTTTCGTAATGGTCTAGGAACCAGAAGGGCTCTATTTAGCATTCAAATATTAGTATAGAGATGCAGAAATGTAAACAGCAACGTATTTCTAGGCTTTATCGATTTCGAAAAGGCCTTTGATAAAGTTCGGCATGATAACATTTTAACGACTAGGTACAGGAATTGATGATAAGGATGTTAGAATTATAGCTAACCTATACTGGCAGCAAAAGGCCTTGTTAGAGTGGGAGATAAAACAACAGAAGATATTGAAATACAAAGAGGGGTTAGTCAAGGATGTGTCCTTTCGCCGCTAATTTTTAACATATACTCGGAATGGATAATTAAAGAAGCATTAGACGAAATAGATGACGGAGTGAAAAATAAATAGCGTGCCACTTAATAATCTGTGATATGCAGACAGGATCACTTTTCCGAGTAGCAATTAATAAGGTGATGATAGCCAACATGATTGTCTACGTTCGCTAAGCGGATGCGGCACTAGCAGAAGAGAATATTTATTTTGATATGATAGTGTATGTTATGCTTTAGAGTATTATTATTAACCGAAATATAAATACCTAATTACTCGTATTTGTGTTTATCATTTCATAAAGATTGTTTTTGTTTTTTTAAATAAATACATACAAACTAATTCGAATTTTATACAAGAACAGACCGGTTTATCAGGTGTCTGAATTTACTGTGGTCTATTTTCAGACATCCAAATTTCATGTGTCTGAAAAGTGGTAATTTACCGTCTGGAGTTAGGCACACCTGTGCGTAAACTAGTAAAAATTGTGTTTTTTCTCATTCTGTTTTTTTAAACACTCGGTAGAGGGATAAGTGTATCACACTTTGTAAAAATCTGGCATGATGCGCTCACACAACTTCGTTTTACAGGGATCTTATAATTAGGCAAAAATTAGATTTTTAGTTTTTAAGCATTTGTGAAAAATTTTCAAAAATTACAAATTCTACAAAAATGGTACAAAATAGAGCGCTAGGTGATGAGACAAATTTTCTCTAAAATATTCAGCTGAATTCAAAAATATAATAATATACCGGGTGTTCTATTTGAAATAGTTAATAAAAAAAAAATAGAAAAAAAACAAAAGAAACCCATTTTAGAGGTATTCAACTGGAAAATCGCCATTAATACACATTAAAAATGTAATAAAAATGTAAAGTTTCAAAGAAATCGTTAGAGCCGTTTTTGAAAAAATCGAATAAAACAGAAAAATCACAAGAGGAAACTTCATTGTACTTCCGGTTATGCGATTTTCTTCAAAAGCTTGCTGTCCCATCTAGATAGTACACAAAACTTATATATGAAGTTTCAACTCATACCTCTTTTTGTTTTTGAAATAATCTGTTCACAGACAGACAGACAGACAGACCAATGAACAAAAACATGTTTTTTGGGTTCAGGGAACTCTAAAACGTGAAGATCTGTTGAAAACTCAATTTCGAATTTTTGGGGTGAATCCAATACTTCCTTTATCGTAAATGGAAGTAAAAAATGCTTGTATAGAAGAATCGCAGTTTTTTATATTTGTGTTGTTTTACTTGAAATCAATCTTTGAAGTGTGTATTTCATCTGCCTTGAATAGGCAAGTATAAATAATCTTCGGTTTTACGATTTTTATTTAGTTTTCCAGTTATTGTCTAAGGGCCCAGCTTAAATTTATAGTTTTTTAGAACTGGCCCTTACTAATCAGAAATACGTACTTGATAGAGTAGGATGGGTAATTGTTATTTTTAAATTATTTTTATTTCAAACCTTTTACTTTCCATTGGAAAGTATGTAGTACCTTTGATTCACCGTGTTATAAAATTTTGCTGTGCCTGCACTCAGTAATGCAGGATATTTTTGTTTTGTTAGTTTTTGAACGATTTCAATAGATATTTCTTGTCATATCATGCACAAGTCGTAGTTAAGATATTCTGCAATAAGTGTGGATGTAAAAGCCTATAATTTAAGGCATTTAATAGCTATTTATGCAACAAGTGCTAAAAGTTGAGGTTTATGCACGAGTTGCATACAATATTTTTCCTACGACCTTAAATTTACTGTTATTAATCAATAAATGTCGATTTAACAAAGGTTTGCATCTACGACAGTTATAATTTATGTCATAATAAACAGTAGACCTTGACGCGCATGTGAATGTTTGTGGAGCCAGTACTGTCAAAGTCAGTTATCAAAGGTATTATTAATACTACACATCTGACTGTATTCATTACATAACGCTTTAATTGTTTAAAAAACACTTTACCTCTAATGCAAGAAGTAACTAGAATAACTTTACAACTTCACTTCCAGTTCGAAATTGTGGTTTATAACCTCACTTCACTTTATACCACGCATGCGCTAAAAGTAAACAGCTGAATCTTTAAACACGCTAAATTATAAAACGTCACTTTTAGTGAAACAAGCTAGTGCTAAAAGGCCTGCCTAGTAGTGGTCGTAGAATAACATTATTTCGTTTGCTTTTCATATTGGGTTTCGACTGTTTCATTGTTTTTTCCTTAAACAATCGTTATAAACCACCATTGCAACATTAGTTACTGTGGTTGGTTTTTACATCTTACAGCTTCAGAGCACGAAGCGCGACACTCAGCAAAGCGCTGTAAAAATAAATCGTAGTTTTTATAATAATAAAGTAACGTAGGCAATTTTTTCGCCAAAAATGTCTTCATTCTTTTCTACACATTTCATACAATAGAAATATGCACCTATGTGAATTGGTTTTGAAAATACCTCGATACTGAAATTTATATCGCGCTTTTCCGGTATGCTTTGTTTAAACCACTGATGCAGCACTTCTTGACAATAATTTTGAGAGTAGTTTATCAGAATCTAAATTTAGAAAGAATAAGCTTTCCACTGGTTAAAAACCATTAAGAAATATTAAAAAAATGAGCAATGTAAACATAAAATTGATAAATTTTCAGAAATAAAAAAATCAGTAAATAGTTTTATGCCTCTTTCCAATCGCAAACAGAATGGCGCCCTCCACATTTAAATCCGGAAGGTCATCCCAGGTAATTTACATATTTTTCCAAAACTATATCTTTGAGTGCACACCCTATTAACGAATTTATGGTCCATGGTTCCTGACTAACATGCACGATATTCAAAGCTGCATACTGGTGACGTATTTGCCTGCTGCTTAGCCATTGGCGCAGAGTTACAAGGCAACCTGCTATATATAAACCTTGACAAAAACGTATCCACTGGACTAGACTATTACACTATACCAATACCTTTACAAAAATAGTATATATAGTATATTAGGTACATTACAATATCGGTAACTGCCTTAGAACAGGCCGAAAAAAGTTAGAGAAACAAGGCCAGAAGAGCCAACTTTTTCTAATTTTTTGAGGCCCGATCCAATAAGGCAATTAACGATTGAGTGTAGTAGAAAATTGTTTGCGCTAACAACTTTTCAAAATAAAAATACCGTGAATACTACAAAATAGTACATTGTGTATCTAGTACAAAAAGCGTAAAATTCCCGGACATCAACTGTAAATATTGTTGGGCGAGGCGAACGCCGAGCCCAACAACGCAGGAGTCTGGGAATGTTGCTTCTTGTCCAAGATACACATAATTTATATTCTTATTTGGGTATTTCGCTATTCTGCAAATTAAAATGATTAAATAACATATTAAATAGCGAACCCAAATGTACCACTTAGGCCAATAGTTAGTTCTATAGGTTCTAGTTGTCACAGTTTAGCTAAATATATACTTAAAACACTGACTCCTATATCAGGAACCACAGACACATATATAAAGAACATGCCACATTTCCTCGAAAAACTTAAAGAAGTAAACATAAACACACAACGCTTAATGGTTAGTTTTGATGTAGTTAGTCTCTTCACTAATGTTCCAGTAGACAAAACACTCAACATCATTAAACATAGGCTACAAAGCAATACCACATTACATACAAGAACAACATTAAACATTGATAACATTATAGAACTTTTAATACTATGCATTAAAACGACATACTTTCAACTAAACAATGAATTTTACCAACAAGATTTCGGGATGGCAATGGGTTCTCCTTTATCTCCTATTGTTAGTAATATTTTTATGGAAGACTTTGAACAACATGTCTACACATATACCAACAAACCAGTAGTTTGGTAAAGGTATGTCCAGGGCCGTAACTAAGCAAAATGTTATTGTAGGCAAGCCAACATTTTTGAGCCCCCCAGTACAGGGGGAGTGACATAAAATACTAATTCTAGTGTATGACTTCTACATTTATCTCAGTATATATGATGTATATTGAAAACAAATAGGGAGGTATTCAAAACTAAATCCAACATTTTTAATTTAAAAGTTTTAAAAATAAACAACTAACTGTTAAGATAATATATACTAAGGTTAAAATATTTGGTAGTTTGTGAAGGTGCATTATTTTTAAGTTTTGGTTACTACGCTTACCGACCACTTGTGGAAAATTTTTAACCCTAAAATATAATACAATCTTGGCAAATAGAACTAAAGTGGAGATGCAACTAATGTACCGCGTCGAAGAATGGGAGTACGGGAGTACATATTATATTATGAATACAACAAAACATATATTATTTCCTTATATACAAACTACCTATAGTCTGCGGCACACGCCGAATTTAAAGTTTCGGGAGTTATTAAGTGTGAGGTGCGCGTATAATTTCTCGCCACGAATGCCACCCAAACTAGCATCGGGCGACGAAAACGGAAAATCTATTTGTAAGGGTGTGGTTAAACGTAGCATTTGGGCGCATTCAGCAAGCCAGTAATAAACTTTCTTTATTATTAGATGAAATATACTTGTGCTCGTAGTTTTAAAAAACACAACCAATATGCATAATGAATAACTGTTTTTTGGGATAATATACCTATTAAAAGTAATGAAAAGTTTGTTTACAAAAACCCGAAAATAGTAAACCGTTGAATTAAGCCTTGGTACTTTTACCGGTTTAACACGGCATGTAGTGTTGTGCTTTATTAGTAGCTTCAGCGTACTTATGCGAACGTTTTGTCCGTCCGTCCGTCTGTCTGTCTGTCCGTCTGTCTGTCTGTCTGTCTGGATCGCCTGTAACTTTCGAACGGCTACAGATATCGAAATTTTGAAAGGGGGCAAAGTTGTTGCTAAGGTCCCGAGCACCTTCATGCGCTATTTGGTTTTGGCGAAAGGTGGCGATTTTCCACTTTGCAAAATTTCCAAGCATTGTAGCACAGTGGCGGCTTGTCCACTTGGCGCTATCTACAGAAGTTCGGTGGTCACGTTTTGAACTACACATTCTGGGTGCACTATAATAAGGTCACTAAATACATATAAAGGTACCGCCATTCCATTCCAAGATTTTGTTCCCCCAAATTAAAAAGGACAGAACATTGTAAGAAAGTGAGAGTGAGAGTGAGACAAACTTTTGTGGATTTTTAGTGGAATTTAGGGAATTTGTAGTGGCACTACCAATGTTAATGCTCATTAATTATAAAGTGACAGATGTCAAAATATTAATGCTTTATAGACTGCATCGTTATTCGGTCGTAAATAAAAGGAAATGATAAAGATATTACAGTGAAAGTATTAACAGTAATAATGGTCAATTTGATATTCGAAAATGTAGGACTGCGTGGTCATAGTTGTAGGTATTCTTGGAGTTTTATTATGAGCTGGCGACGTTGGGAATCAAATTTTAAACTGTTTTAGCGAAAACTATTGAGAAATTAAGCTTTGAAGCCAGCAGAACATTATCAGTGATCATCAAAAGTTAATTTACATTCTTCAGTGCAGGATTGAGTAAAAACAAAATAATATGTATATTCATATAAAATTTAGTGGATATTTTTTACAGCTCGACGCATACCCACGCTTTTGCTCTCACACCTTGAAGAATAATTTTGTTGCCCGTATTCAATGTTTACTTTCCTTAAGAGGAAGTAAATCTTTGACTTAAAATACAAGTTTACTAGTGCTTCTTGTATGTTGTGACAAGAAGGCAAACTGGTAGCATTCGAATTAAGAAAATTATTGCTGAGAAGATTTAGTTTTGTTTCTCCATTAATTAAGCAACTCTCGAATTTTCTGAAATGTTGTTCTGCATTTGAAAGGAACTCAAACACGTCTCTGCAAAGAACGAAGATAATAGTGTGAATGATTACATAATTATGGTATATAGGTGTAGTACGTACCTTGTAGGGTAAATGATTTTTTCTGACAGCGCTTTTGATTCTGTTAATCTCTTGTAAATAACTATTGCTGGATCATCGTGAGTTGTTGTAATTGCTTTTAAACATATTCCGCATTTCAAATTGGTGCTTTTTAGGAGCTGGTGGACTGTCCTTCCTGTTAAATAATATAAACTTTGCATCTCATCAACATTTATATCATCCACGAAGTCTTCAATCAAAGGAATTTGCTCACTTTCGATTTGTTTGATAACTTTTGTGTTTAAAAAATCTGTAAGGTAGTTAGAGTCATCAATTTCATAACTGCCAAGCCTGTTTGGTTTAAAAAATTGAGCAACAGAAATAATTCTTAAAGCCATTTTAAAATATTTTGGACTCGGAATGGGATTTATAAAACGAATCATAGAAAATAAATTCTCTAAAGCGTCTTGTGTGAAGCGCCCTAAACAAACATAATTAATTTTTTTTTCGTTTATATAAAAATCTGCTAGTTCTATTGCATTGGTTGTTGCTAAAAGGACTCCAGTTTGAACAGGTTTCCATATATTTGGGGGTCCAATTTTCATAGTTTGAAATAACTGTACGATTTCTCTCAGAAAATGTATTGCATCGGTGTAGTTTCTAGAATTATCTGTACCTAAAGCCAAAGTTTTGGTACCGCTAGTCAGAAATTTAAACCATTTGTGCATTGTTTCACAGAACCATGCTGTTGCAATAACTTGCTTCCCTAAAAGACTTTCGGCGCAGTACTTCAAAGCTGCTGCTGTATCATTATTTAAAAGTCTCAATGCCAAGCCGACTTTCATTTTATCATAATTTGATGGTTTAGTACAGCTTTCGGTTAAATATGGGGCAAGTTTTAGGTCTTTCGAATCAATTCTGATTAGCGCTCGGATATGTTCTATATCAACCACATTTGTTGGCAATGAGTATTTTTGAACGAAAGAAGGTGGAATGATAATTTTTTGACCGTTCGTTAAATGGTCTCTCAAATTTTTAAATATATGGGGAGGATCTGGATTGAAATACAATTTACGGGATGCATCGCATGGATGTTTTGACCAATTCTGTATGACCGAATATCTAATGGCGCGGATGTTGTACAATCTCCATAGAGCTTCATTTTGACCTTCCATATCACTAATTACACAATCTACCTTAAGACCCATAAACTCTGCTTCTGTAATAATAGTTTCAATGTCCTCTTTAACGGAATTAGCATTAAATGATTTTCCAGTGAACTGGTAACCAACAACTGTAATACCAGCTAACATATAAACCAAACCATGTGTAGCAATTTCTTCAAATTGACTATCTGATGATGGTAGTGTTGGCCTTCCCAGAACCAAACCAGTGCTGGGATCAAAATCTAATTTTGGAGTAATAGCAATTTCATCAATTAAAATTGCGCAATGGTTTTCTTCATCTACCATCAAATCGACTTTAGTTTTCATAGCCGTTAATACTTCACGAAGTAGCCCAGGAGAAAACATTAAATGTTCAATTCTTCTTTGAAGGGTACGTTGACTGGGCAGGGGTTGTCCAATTTCCCTTATTACATCGTAACCTGAAGCGCCACATGTTAACCTCAGTCTATACGCTTTCATCATGGTCTCATCGGACAAAATTAAATATAACAATAACAATAAAAAGAATGAATTCGAAATAGATAACACAAAAATACTTAAACGCTCTTAATTACTTCTGCTGACAACAAGAATATTATTTTGACAGTTCTAGTGACACTAATGACAGGAACCCCAAATTAAAAGAGACAAAATATATATGTTTTCGCAGTTGGCGGTACCTTATATGATTTAGTAACCTTAAGTTTTTAGATATAATTTCAATACATGTTGCTCCATTAATTATGACTGATGCCAACCAAACATGCCTACTAAAATAATTTTTTCGTATGGCCATTTCTTTCTTACTTAAGGATTCTATTTTGTTGTTCATGTTATCTCATTGCTGTTATACAGGGTGTTCGGTAAAGAATGGGACACCCATTAATCATAGAAGATTCCTTACGTTGTAATAAATCGATTAAACCTAATATACCTTAGTACAAAGTCCCTTCAGTAAGAAGTTATAAGGCCTTGAAGTTCAATTTTTAATTTTTTGTTAATTTTCACAAATATAGAGATATCGATTTGAATTTTGGTATACGTACTTACTATTATGTACTGCACTAGGAAAAATTTCATAAACTAGACTTGACTGTAAGGGTGACTTTAGCTATCTTTCAAAACTGTTTTTAACTCTTAACTTCGTTACCTGTAACATTTTTTAAAATGTTTATTATTTGAAAGTGAATTAGAATACACAAAAATAGTGTACTCTTAGCTCATAAGCGTAAGAGCAACCGTTTACCTTAAAATGCCTACCAAAGGTTTTTGGTTGTCATTAAGACGTGCAATTATCAAGTAGCAATGATAAAAAACAATGGGTAATGATTGTAATCTAGTAAACAACAACAAGAAATCAATTAATGACATGGGTGACATCAGTTTTTTGTCTTTTGTGCTTACGAAAATGCTGCGACGTAACGAACCTTTCAGCATGGGAGAATTCGTTATGTAGCGGGATTTTCTTAAACATGAAAGAACAAATTCTTGTCACTAACCCAGACAACACATGATGGTGTATTAAACGTTTTTTTAATTCCAAATCTGCCGTATATATAAGATTTATATTAAACGTTTATTTTTTGGCAAAATGTCCGCCCTGTAGACGTTTATTTATTATCTAATATAAGGGTATATTATACTTATATGGAATATCATTAATAAACGTTTTAAGACAACAAATGTTCTACTTTTATGAGATACTAATTCGAAACGTTCAGAAACTACGTATATAACACAAGTTATACACCAGTAAGATATACGTTTAACTAACGTTATTACCTACGCTGATTTAATGTTTATTGGGTAGGTAGATTATACTTATATGGAATATCAATAATAAACGTTTTAATACTACAAATGTTCTACGTTTATGAGATAGTAATTCTAAACGTTCAGTATACATATATCTAACGTTATCACCCACGTTGATTTAATGTTTATTCGGTAGGTATATACTTCATAGTAGGTAACGTAGTAAACGTGTAGAATATACGTGTAATTGTTGACCTATACAGCGCATTTTGAAAGTAACCCACACATAACTTTTAAAATAATTTATATGGAAAAAAATAGATGGAGGGAAAAATTACAAATACTACTTTGTAAGTGATGCCCGGTATTGTAAAAGCTTTGAAGTGGCATTCTACTTAAAGGTAGTATTTGTAAACTTATTTCTCCACCTATGTTGTTTTTCTAGTTAACTAGTTCTGAAGTTAGTGTTGTGAGAGAGGGGTTACTTTAAAAAGCCACTGTATTGTGTTTCTAAAATAGTTGATTTTCTCAAAACACTTTTGACAATAGTAGAGTGAATGAATACTTACTGGAAAGACATCGTATCCTAAAGTTTATGAAAATATAAAACTTTCAGAGTTGTTGCTGAAGCAAAACAATCTGTGCATGCTCTTTACCCATAACAGGGAGTTTTTGCATACCGTAGATCTAATAGACGTCAACCCGAATGGGATAAGTCTTTGCATTTCATAGAAGTCATAAATATGGTTTTACTAAGCAATCCTATGTTAATTTATAAGTAAATGTCTTGAGTAGAAAGGTATGCAAAATCTTCCTTGTATATAAACCGATGTCTGCTTTACAAAAAATTAAGTAACAACATTAATAAAATAAATGCTAAATTTTAATATATTTATTAAATATAAATTTAAAAAGGTTGTAAAAACAGATGTTGATACATTAACACAAAAAAAGTAATCAAAGATCAAATTACATAAAAACTGGTAAAAATACATAGGAATACGTATTAAATACAAAAACTTAACAAAGATAGAAATGAAATGAAACAAAGTAGATACCTAATTTTAACGCAACTTTTTCGCCCTGTTTTCAAGACGATGTTTTGCTAGCTTAAGCCAATCTTTCATGGCATCTTGGATACACTTATCCGTTAAATCAACACGGTCACCATGCTTTGAAAATGCAGTCATTATTGCTTCTAAAAATTGAAAAAAATTACACCCCAGCCAAATACTGTTTTTTAAATTACCTTGAATAACTTTAGACAATAGTGTCTCTTTGAAAGCTCTTTTTTTATTATCTCTTCCGGCCCAGTTGAACTTTACCGCCACCTTATCGCTAAGTATAAATTTCATCATATTCATAACGGCGTTTCGAACACCTGTTCCTCCAATGCATGCTAAACGGCACTTCTGCAATAGAATTATTTTATATTAATTTGTTTTAAACTTTATTTGTGGGTCTATTTAATGATTGAGCACTTGTTGATTGACTGCTAGCCAGTATGTTATTAAGCAAGAGTGTATGCTGATCCTGTGTGTTCGCTAAATGCTCAATTTTTCGGAGAATAGAACACTTATAGTTGTAGCAAGACTGGTATTGCTGGAGATTGAATTATTATTGGCAACTCTTCCACTCGATATCTCCACATCACTAAAGTCGCTGGAAGATTCAGCGGCGCTAAAACAAGCAAATATGAGCAAGATGAGCCCAAAAATATAGCTTTTGAATAATAAACCTCGACAACATATCATCTTCATCACGATGTCGCTTTTGTGCGACTAATTTCTTATTTTTATTGATTTCATTGACTTCCTCAGTTGTGTTTGGTGCTAAAATGTTTAATACCGGTTGATGCATGTCCCCTGTGTCAGAACTTGAACTTTCATCAATTACTCTTTGCAGCTTTTTGTTTGCTTCATCGTAATCAGCTTAAATGAACTCATATTTTATAACCTGGTCAGTATACGAAAATTTACAAAAATTACCTATTACTTGGAATACTTTTATTACGTCATGTTTTGGCCAGGAGCATGCTACTTCTTTACATGTTTTAACCATTTTCTCAAAAACTTGCAACGTCGTCGTTTTTGGCCAATGACATTTGTGTTGCTCGTCAGTCAGCCAATTTAATGGAACAACGGCACATTTTCGGTCTTCAAATTCCACCACAGCATACATTTTGCTATTGGCACAATGGATCCCAACAAACAGGAGAGTTTCATAGACATGTTAAAGGAGGTAAAAAAGGAGGTAATAACATCAAAATGGCATACAAACATATTCTTTTAAAAGGACGGACATATAAAAAATAGTTTTAAATCCTGGCAAAGCTAATATTGCAACAGAATAATAAAGTTTACTAAAAACACAAAATCTTTACCTCATAAAGCAACTGCACCTTTAGAAATTTTTAATTTGGAAATATTCCCTTTTTCTGCAGCTTCACTTGTAATAACTACGCTAAAGAATACGAAAAAACTTATATGTTTTTTTGGTGAATGATGGGACTTACATAAAAACCGTTTTTGTAAGGTATTGCAATATATTTACATATTTCTTCGACGTTAAAAATTACTTGATTGCTTTTACCTCTAGCAAAATATACTCCCAATTTAGATGATTTAATAGGCCTTACATAAAAATCCCCCAGGTACCTAAATGCAGTATTAATGACTTTATAACTTTCATTCATATGAATAATTGATTCTATAACATAAATTTTCTTGTTTACAGCAACAACATTATCTGGTGAAGATACTGAAATAAGAATATTATTAAATTTTAGTTTCTTGCATATAAAATATGAACCATTAATATGTTTGACAAACATAGGACAGTAATTATTATCAGGAGTTATTTTGGTATCAGTCGCAATGCTTTCGATCTCTGAAAGGCGATTATTAATTTGTTCTAAAGGCAGAATTTTACCTCGAATCTTGCTTTTGAGCTTGCCTAAATAATTTTCAAATGCAAAACAAGTAAAGTTTTCCAACTGTCCATACCTAACTACATCTTCATGAAGATGGCTTAAGGAATGAACATTGTATGTCACAAAAAACTTGTCATACAGTTTCGGACAAAGTCTTATAAATTTCGCAATTGCCTCTTTTGCTACTAAAAAATATTCGTTTAATAAGTATTCATTGTTTAAAATAAAAATGGCACAATGCAACCAAAGAAAATGTTGGAAATATTTCTCCTCCACATTATTTTTTAAAACAACAGGTCCGCAGTAAAGAAGAAAAAATCGAAATTCTACGGCTTTCCATCGTTTAACCTCATTCAATGGGCGAATTTTTCTATGGAAATCAACAGGGGTATGTTTCTTTACAAGTAATAAAAATTTACTAATTTTACCGACTGATAATTTGCGATTTTATAAGGGCGTTTTCCATCAATCATATATAATAGTAGCAATCGTTTCATAACCCCTTGATAAATAAGATGCATTGGATCTAGCACAAATTGTGAAACCAAACCTACCCCCAATGTTAAAAGAGGTGATTGTCTCTTAATGTAACTATTTGATTCAAGGCAATTATTTAAAAAATCGGAGTCGTTTCTAGCTTCATGCGCCGAATTAACCGGGTAAAAATTTTTGTAACTTTCCCGATCTGCTTTTACTAAACATCTCTCACATCCACGTCTACTAGTATGCCCAACAACGCATTTTAAATAAGATCGTGCAGGAGCATCATATGAAAAAAAAAATTTGACTTCATATGCTTTATTGCAATGCGTGATACCATTAGAAAAAAGACTTGAACACTCTTCGACAAAACGTTCCAGGAAACCCTCTATTGGTGAAGGCTTTCCCGTTCCGCAAAATATTGCAACTGCAAAAGGATAGGGGCTTTTAAAACAGTCACTGTTGACTAAAATTGGCCAAAATTCAGTAGAACTACTTTTGAATAGTGGTATACCATCCACATTGATTTTTAGTGAAATTATCTGACTTGCATGCTTTAAACCTTCATCAATTTTTTTTCTTAAACCTTTTTCTACTCCAAAGTATATCATTTCACCATTATCAAGCTGTGATTTTTCGACTTTCCGAGGAGTTTTCAATATAGTACGAGCATCTTTCTTTAGAAATGGAAAAGCTGGATGAATTATTTGTATTAATTCGTTAATTGCCTTATGCGTAATATTATCTATGGCCCACTTTCTAAACTTTTCTAAAAAATCACTTTCGCTTTTGCTATTTGCAATAGCTTCCGATGTGTGCATTACTATAGAATTTTGAGATTCGCTGCTAAATTTTCTGATGTAATTAAATTTTGCAACACAGACAGGTCATTTTTTGAAAATAAATCATTGTTACTGCAATTAATATCAGTCTCTAAAGGTGTGGTATTTTCAGTAGGAGCTGAATCAACTCTGGAGATTTTTTGTGAGTTTGATGGACTCGGCCTAACCTGAATTTCAGGAGTTCTTTGTGTCTCAACACCTAAACTGAAACAACTAGATAAAGTGGATTTCACATTGATAGCCACCTTCCGACGTAGATGCCTCTTAGATATTAGTTTAGTATTAGACATTATTATCACCTCCTAATATTATACCCACCTTTTAATGCAGTATAGAGAGATAAACGGATTGAAGAATACGTTTTTGCACAAGAGCAGATCTGAAGCAGCTGACCTAAAAAATATATACTAATTATAATTAACCACCGTTCTGTTGCTCACAGATATTCAGTAATAAATAGGTAATTAACGAATAAATATCGGTGACCTAAATGGAAATTTTGGACCCATACGCAAATCTTACCGGGGGTCCTTTAATGGTTTTCAAAATATGGTTGATATGCGAGCGTTAAAAAATTATTTTTAAGTTACGTATGTTTTTCTGAAATTTAAATGTTTAGAAAGTGATTTTCAAACACAAAATTTTGAACTAAAAGTTTTACCGGTCGTGAAAACGGAATACAAACTGTAAACCCTCTCAACCACAACAAAAAACATACCTTATAATGTTATAATATTCAAATAGAAACATTTTAATATTTTCTTTGGCGTTTATAAACCTACTTTCTGCCCAAGTGCTTTTTAATGCAGGTATGTGCCAATTTTGGCGTTCATAGTCTCTGTGAAATTAAAACCTGGACAAATAAGCGACGCCAGTTATTTATAGCGCTGACAAATTCGGGCAAGTAACGCGAAATAACTATTTGCATTCCATTACAGTAATAAAATTATGTTTTCTAGTCACCCTCAATAGGTTCTTACATTTTGATGTTTAACCAACATATATTAAACGTATATTAAACTAATCAGGCCATTTTAAAATAAGCAAAATTAAGGGAACGAAGAAGCTAGTTTTCGTTTAATTTTCATTTGTGTAATGTGTAGCAACAAAATTAATACAAATAATGTACTAACCTTATGTCCAATGATGGTGTGGCAAAAAGTTGAAAAACAGAAGAAACGCAAATCACCAACGACAAAATAACAAACTAAAAAAATCATCCACACAATGTAAACATGTAATGGCGAACTGTTGCTGCCAAGTCTGCCGTGCTGCGCGCGTTGCACGTTTTCAGTCACGAGGTCTACACAAAGCCAATGACAACGGAGCTCAGTCGGTTTCATACGATCACAGTACCGAGTTTGTCCGTTCTAATTTTGTGCGGTAAATTTTAAATGCATAAACTCCGTAAAGATGTTCGACTGATTTGCACAATGCAAAAATATTAAATTCAAGATATAAACTATAAAAAATCTAATAAAAAGAATGGATGTTTTCAAACAATTCATAAAAGTGACTTAATTCCGAGCTTAATTGTATCGGTTTCCACTATTAGATTATAATATATTTATAAAAGTATTGTTTTGTAATCGTATATACATTCTATAAACGTATAACATACGTATTTAGTTTTAGATTATTTACACGTTAACAATGAATCGTTTATTAAACCTATATAATATTACAAAACATCAAAAATGGCACTATGTATTTTAAGTTTTTAGACAACGTTCTTATCCCAAGTATAATAAACGTTTCACTTCCACGTTTATTATATGAAATAATTTATGAAAACGTATATATTGCATTCGATACATACGTTTAAAAATTATAAATTTAATCGTCTAAAATCGTTTTACATTAAACTTAATTTATACGGAAAACGTTCACTCAATACGTTTAATAAATTAATTATATGCGTTTTTAATTATAAACGTTTCAGATATACGTTTACGTGATATACTTTACCAAAAATATAGCATCGTTATGTTTATTAAACGTTTATTATACCATCGTGTGTTGCCTGGGAAAATCATTAATTGATTTATCATTGTTTTTGACTCTATGACCATTGTTTTTGTGATCATGGCTAATTGATAATCGCACGTCTTAAGGTACGTTTTGCTTGGAGCGACTATTGCGATAATCGTATTGCGATAATCGCAGAGCGATAGTAGCGTGACGATCATCGCGGAGCACTGCTTAGTATGTTCCGTTATTGTTTCGTTTTCCTTCGAGCGACCATCGCTAGAGTCGCTAGCGGTCATCGCGGACGTCTGGTCCTAGAGCAGATATAATCGCCAGTCGCGAGCGATCATTGAATTGGGGTACATGTGTGCTCGTAGTTAAATCATGTCCCAGCCAAAACTTAATTTTACTGCCGAAGAAGACGAGAAATTAATTGAAGCAGTAGCAACACATCCAGCTGTGTATGACGTGAAGCACGCCCTCTACAAAGATCAACGTGCCAAAGATAATATATGGGTAGTAATCGCAGGAGAAGTGGATAGATCAGGTATGTACAAAATGTTCTCATAAAATATATTCAAAAAGTCACTCAACAAACCTAACCTAAAAATACATTTTTTAAATCTGAACCACAGAGTATAATATTATTATTATATAGTTAGGTTACTCTGTGTCTAAACACAGTATTTATTATTATGCTGTGTCTGTGCTGTAAACTGTGGCATCTTGCCAACTGACGTTCCCCTCGTTCAAGAAGTATGAGGCGTACGTGTTCCTTACCGTAAAGCCTTCTACATTAGCGTAACCACCAATTCTTCCAAAACGAATGAGATTGTTTGTAGGTAGGTCCTGTGTTGGGTCGACTTCGTAGTTGGCGCGTCCTGTTTTCGAGAGATAACCTTCCCTCAACATGTTGTGCAGACAACAACATACAACAATCACATCATCAACACGTTTAGGATTTATACTGATTGGAGTATAAAATATACGGAAAACTTGAGCAAGAATACCAAATGCGTTTTCTGACGTTCGGCGGGCACGGCTCAGTCTGTAATTGAACACAGATTTCTCATTGCTACCAATAGCATCTTCTCGTCGGTATGGTTTCATCATGTTTGGGTGTAACCTGAACGCCTCATCTCCGACGAACACATGCGGTAACACAAGGTCAGAGTTCTGGAGCTGCCTTGGAGGTGGTAGTAGGGTACCAGCGTAAAACTTACGGCCCAAATTTGATTTTTCAAATATACCGCTATCTCCCTCTTTGCCGAATGAGCCAACATCAATGTATATAAATTTACAGTTAGCGACAGCTAAAAGTACGATAGAGAAGAATCCTTTGAAATTGTAATACAGAGATGCTGCTTTATCAGGGCACCTGATTCGTATGTGTTTGCCATCAATTGCTCCAACACAGTTTGGGAAATTCCATCTGTCATAAAATCCTTAGCCTTGTTTTTCAAATCTTTTGTAGAAAGATGCGGTAGGAATAATGGTGCAGGCTTCTCCTTGATTACAGTTAGGGTTTCTTTCAGTATACAACTGATTTCGCTAACTGATATCCGGAATTGAAATTGTAACGAGTGATAAGACTCGCCAGTTGCCAGGAACCTGTAAAAGAAAAATATTGCGGTGTAGTCATTATTATTTGAATGAAAAATTAGGTTAGGTTTAAACGCTTACGTATAACTTTGAGCCAGGTGTGCTAGACACCTATTGTTTCTAGCATTCGATTTCTCTTGGTTTATGTTGTTTCTATAAATCACAGTATGGAACCTTTGGTATAAAACTACGAAAACACAACGTTTTGCCACTAAATACCAAAACACAATTTTGTTTGTTTTGTTTTAGTTTTCATCATCTCCTGGTGATGCTAACATGGAGAGCAAAATTGTGTTTTGCTATTTAGGGGACCAAAAGGGCTATCTTTTTATTTTTTTACTTTTAAAAGAAGCCGATCTTTATGCATAAATGAATAGCTTGGTCATGACTATTTATTTTGACGATGCGATATACAGGGTATCCCATTAAAAATAGCCGAGGATTTTGAGGTTGATTTGGTACCACGAACACAATAAGTGTGAAAATTGTCGTTCGTGGTACCAAATAAAACATTTAAACCAAGAGAAGTCGATTCGGTGGAAAATGCAGATCTCTAGCTCACCTGGTTCAGAAGTTACTTTTTGTTAACAGTTGGCGACTGCAAAAAGCGGTGGAAAAACATAAAGGACACGTTTGACAGAAAAAACCGAGAAATAAAAAAAACTGGTTCTAAGGCACCTCCGTTCAAGAAAGAGAAAACATGGGCGTTGCAAGAAAGGTTGTCATTCCTTCGCACATTAGATGACGAGCGTAAGTAAATTCCAACAAAAGCAAGCGCTTCAAGCGGTGTTTACAAAGTTCAGTTTTTTTAGTTCTTTCAAAAAAATTTAATTTCAGTTAGGTTTTTGTTTTCAGAACTTTTTCCAACATAGTTGAAGATTCTGAAGCGACTGATGAAATAGACATTGAGCCTGAAAACACAGGTGTGTCTCAGCAGGAAACACATGTAGCCATTAGCTGGCCATAGACACACGTTTAAAACTGCCACGAATGTAGTACATCCGTGCAGGTTTTGAACGTGTGCATATGCGCAGCCATAAGTTGGGCATAGACACGCGTTCAAAACTTCAACGAAAAACTACATTCGTGGCGGTTTTAAACGTGTGTCTATGGCCAGCTAATCTCACAACTCAACCACAAGCCACTTCATCGGCTGGAAGTGGAACGCACCGCAGCAAGTCACCCGAAAACAAGAAGAAAATGAATTATCGAGAAAAAATTTGTTTTGCTATTGAGAAAAGGGCAAAAGAGAGGGATTCCATGATGAAGGAGTTATTGGCAAAGGAAGATGAATCAGATGACATCAGTCTATTTTTCAAAGCATCGCTAAAACTGTGCTGAAATTTCCACCACATTTACAACAGCGTGCTAAGCTAGACACTTTACAATTGGTTTCCCGTATTCAAACGGATATGTGGTCATCACATTTGGGGACTTATACAACCGAACATGCTTTCTTCTCCATCACCGTGTTCAACCAGTACATACTCTGATATTAGTAGACCGCCGTCTACAAGCAAGCAAACGGATATGTGGTCATCACATCCGGGGACTTGTGCAAGTAGACAACCGAACATGCCTCCTTCTGCATCACCGTGTTCAACCAGTACATACTCTGATATTAGTAGACCGTCATCTATAGGCAATCAAAGTGAGTTATGCAGTGAAGTAGCTTTACCTCGACCTTCACCAGAACACTATTCTCAGCACTCTGCTGATATCCAGAATATTTTGAAATCTGCTGTTAACATGAGTGCTCAATTCTTCACTCCTATTTTACAAAATAGGCATTTTGTATATATCTTGTTTATTTGTAATAAAATGTGTATTTGAAAAAAATGTATCCATATTTTTTCCATTTTCCTCGTAATTGAAGAGGTAAATTGAAGAAACTTCATATTAGACGAGCTTTTTTATATGAAATGAAATGAGCATATATTGCAAATACTGATATAACTACGTAGGTACCTACAAGGTTAGAGCAAGTTTCTCCTCTGCTTTGATTGGGTAAAGATTACAGTTCGTAGACAACTTCTTAATGTCCTCTTGAATTAAACTTAACACAAATTCAAACTGAGTTTTAGAAAGTCTGAAAAACTCCGAAATCTTTTTGTCGTCACCATACAAGTGATTTGTAATCAATACTTTGAAGTATCCTTCATCCCTTCTCCTTTTAAAGATGGGATGTTTAGGAAGTCTTGGCAAACTTAACATTTCTAACATGTTTCATCGTCAATTTCTTCCAGCAAAAGGTATTTCAACAACAATGTTTTTTTAAGTTTTTGTTACACTCATCGCGGCACTCACACTGTCCACAACAAAAGTTATCAGCCTACTGACCAGAGACAGGTTATTTTTGGATACTGCTAACAGAATAGTCGCTTCAAGCAAAACGCTCCGGCTGGCGATCAGCGCTAACGATTATCGGCCCGCGATTATCGCTCTGCGTTCATCGCAATAGTCGCTCCAAGCAAAACCTACCTTTAATGACAACCAAAACCCCTTGATGAGCATTTTAAGGTAAACGGTTGCTTTTAGGCTTAATAACTAAGAGTACATTATTTTTGTGCTTTTTAATTCTCTTTCAGATAATAACCTAAAATTTCAAAAAATATTACAGATAACGAAGTTATAATTAAAACAAGTTTCAAAGATTGGTAAACTGCTTCTTACAGTCGTCTAATTTATGAAAAAAAAATTTTTTAGTGCAGTGCATAGTAGTAACCACGTATACCAAAATTCAAATCGATATCTCTACATTTGTGGAAATTCACAAAAAAATAAAAAATAAAAAATTGAACTTCAATGTCCTATAACTTCTTACTGAAGGGACTTGTACTAAGGTATATTAGGTTTAATCGATTTATTGTAACGTAAAGGAATCTATGGCTAATCGGTGCCCAATGTATGTTTTGATCATAGGAAATTAATGAGTGCGACAAGGAAGACATAAACAATATCAAGTAAAAATGTGAGAATGAATATAGAGGAGGCCTTTGGCGATATTCAAAACTAGTTGTACAAATTACTATTCTTTGTACAATCAATTTTTGGACTTTGATACGTTGCCTGCAGAGTTACAACTATGGAAACAAAAGTGGATTCAGCAGCCTGAAGTTGATAGCCCGAATAATGCCGTCGAAGCATTATCACAATGTAATCAATCTGTCTTTCCAAATATGTACCTACATTCTTTTAAAAATTCTTGCCACATTACCTCTACCAACAGCTACAGCAGAGAGATAATTTTCAACGCTCAGACCACGCTTTGTGGCTCAGACGCCTAAAAAGTTATTTGCGGAATTCAACTGGTCAAGAGCGGCCAACTGGTCTTGCGCCATGAGTGTCCATAGAAACATAACAATTGACAGAAGAGGTGCTAAATCAATTTGTAAAAGAAAAACACAGACCTGTGAAGTTTTTGCTGTAATTAAGTAATTACGAATACCAATGTCTGATTTTTGAAAATAAATTAAATAAAATGTGTTTACAAATTTTTTGTATGTGTATCTAGGACGAAAAGCTTAACATTCTCAGACTCCTGTGTTGGCATTCGCCTCGCCCAACAATATTCACAGTTGTCCGGGAATGTTACGCTTTTCGTCCTAAATACACATGTACTATTTTTGACTGTTGCTATCTAATATTGAAAGGCAAGTGTGTAAGGTTTTAATCCAAATGGGTTGGTTTTTTGGTAAAGCATGAGTCACATAAAGGCTGCTTACCAGCTGCTGCTGACCAGCGGCTGGCAGTAGCACCAGCAAGCAGCGGCTGGCAGGCTGGTCACACTGTCGGCTGCTACTCGCCAGTTTTTACTAGCAAGAAGCGGCCGGTACCACTTTTTTTTGAACTTTTTAACCTTATTCAGTTCTTTTCGATAGGTGTCCCGTAAACTTTTAATTTTTTTTTAATCGACTCAAGTGTACCTGGAATTCCTGCAGTTTTTAAGTCTTCTAAAAGGTTATTGTACGATACCTCTTGTACGGATTTGGGGCAAAGTGAAATGTTTGTAGCGGGGCAATTTGAAATTCACTTCACTTTGCTCCAGACAATTTAACATACCTAACTTAATTAATATAGGTATGTATTGTTTTAGATTGATAATGAGGACCTACAAAAGAAATACAAACCAATAACAATGGACTGTGGAAGCTATGAAATCTGCAGTAAATGCTGTTCAGTCGGGCACCCTCAGTCAAAACCAAGCTGCAATAGTCCTGTTGCCAGCCTACACAGAAGAATTCAAAGTGGACAAACTGAAGTGCAAGCATCAACGCAAAAATTGGAAAGATTCACTCCTGTTTTTAATGCTGAGCAAGAAGTCGCTTTGGTCAATCACATTCTGCAGATTGAAGAACGTTTTTTTGGGTTGTCTATGCAAGAACTTCGCGGTTTAGTATATCAATATGCTGAACTAAATAACTAACAAGGCGACCGCATTGGCTGGGCAAGATTGGATCCGTTGTTTTTTAAAAAGACATCCAGGACTTTCAATAAGAACCCCTGAGAATACATCGGCAGCATGTCCTGCGGGATTTAATAGTTTCCTTAGAAGCTTATTTTAATCTTTTGGGTTCCTTAATTGATCAATATATATTTCCTGGAAGCAGAATCTATAATTGCGATGAGACTGATATTACAATAAATAAACCAATAAAAAATAATATCTTTGAAAGGAAAGAAACAGGTTGGTATATTCACTTAAAGAATAAGAAGAAGATTGCCACTTGCGTTGTTTGTTCGATTTCTCGATATTGCCGGCATAAATTCGGAAGTGGTGTTTCGAGCAAATAATCCGGTATCGTCAAAAAAAGAAGCCATTTTCTTTCAAACCTTAAATTTGCATAGTTGGAAGATCACATGAAGATAGGGTACTGCTAAAATGCTTCCAAAGGATATTCAGTTGTTTCTTGTCAAGTATAAAGTGAAACAGAGGTGTCAAGTGTCAACTAGAACCAACGAAAAACGTTTTGGACCATGTCATTTGTGTGGTGCACATATAAATAATAAAAATACTACTTCGTACTGTAACAAATACATTTGTTTTGTAAAAATCATAGTGAAAAGGTGACTAAATGCAATTCTTGTAAAGACTCTTCCATGGATGTTGATTAAAGAAAACGTTATTAGATTTAGGGCCGGTTGCAGAAAGCAATGTTAAGTCTGGTGTTAGCTATAATCGCGTCAAAGTGAACAAAAACGAATCAAATCTCAACTGCTTATGGTAACTAATACATTAGTAAACAAAATTTGATGCGATTTTGTTCACTTTGACGCGATGTTAGCTAACACCAGACTTAACATTGCTTTCTGCAACCGGCCCTAAGTATATTATCATTTGTTTGTTAATTTGGGTTACATTATTCCTCAAGAAATTCTGTTGGTTTAATTTTTCTCTAATTTTTTTAATTTTTATTGAAATTTTCTTTAGTACATTTCAAATAACGAATTTCGTTAAAGTCTAAATTGTTTTTTTTGTCACATATATTAAAATAAAAATCATAATATAGTAAAAAATATATATATAATTCGGGCGGTATTAAATACCGTGCGCGTCTGCTCAAGGGTTAAATTGCACAAATTGCGACTGGCCGGAGTGGACGTCGAAGAAAAGCATACGAAAAATGTGGGGAAGCGGAAGACACCACACACAGATTAGCCTGACCGGGGGCAGTAAACTGACAACAGGAATACAATGGAAACGAAGGAGCCACGGACAACCGGCAACGCCGCGGACATTCCAGCAGCAGTCGGCCCCGCCCTGGGCTTCACATCACGAGTAGCTCATAGGAGTAAAATTATAGTACCTATAGTCAAATATTTTATTTGTTCCTCACTTGTAAACATCAATTTATCAAGTCACTGTATTCACCTTGAAAATGTTTCTTAACTGGCTAGCCAGTAAAAAATTTACTGGCTAGCCAGTTATATTTTACGAGCGTGCTGATAGATAAATGATAGCGTGCAAAGCCAGAGTTGTCTTCCTTAGTATGTGTCATATTGATGAATTTAGTTGCTTGTCAGTTTGACATTTTGAATAAATGGTAAATTTCTAGTTATTTACAAGTGAGAAACAAATAAAATATTCAACAAAACACACCAGGTAACCATTTTTACTGGCTCAAGGATATGACAGGCTCGCCTAAAGGCTCGCCAGTCATCCCAATCCTATCGCCAGTAAAAACTGTTTACCTGGCTTGTAATGTTAAATACTATTGGATCCATGACGTCACTAAATTCCCCAAGACCTAGGGATTTTAAATTTGTATGTCAATTCCGTCACTGCTGTCGGCCAGCTGCTATTATCTTTGGGCCATTTGCGTTTGTTTATGAGTGTACATTTTGCAGCAAGGAAACAAATAGGGTGAATGTACCTGTTGCTCGGCCGCCACCATTTCTCGGCCATTTCAACAAACATTTGAATGTAACAAGAATATTTCGTACGTAATTAAGAACATCAGTGTGTTACAGTGTTCTATAATATTTCCGGATTGTTTGATAGGAAGTGCGCAGCCGTGCGGCAAAACACTAAACTAAACAAAAATATCTAAAATGGCCACCACTCCGTTTTATGAATACCAGCTTGAATGTGTCTGTTTTATTTAGTGGCGGGAACCTTCAGAAATAGTAAGTATTTTATCTAATTCTCGGTTTAATGCATGTTCAATTACATCAGCATGGAGGTTATAGATGAAATATTATATTTTAATCGTTAAAATATTGAAAAACACACGTTTTGCAAAAGAATTGGGGTGGCCGGCTAATTGGTTTACTAAAACTCCTATAGACCTTTTCTCGGCCAGAGTGGCCGAGAAGTGGTTTGCGTTGATGGTAATTTCTGTCCTTATTCAACCTATTTAACGTTACATATATGTTATATCTTGTTTTCAATCACTGCCGAATATTTTCAGAAGTAATACTATAAGTACTTCGATATTATCGGGTTATATGTCGATAACTTGTTGCACAATAATATAAGAGTGTCAGTTTGACAGGTTAAATAATCCGACCGCGTCAGCGGGAGGATTATTCTGTCAAACTGACACGATTTGTTATTGTGCAGGAAGTTTGAGACGTATAACCTGTTCGAAGTACGCATTGTATTCGATTTGATTATTTTGTGAGTACATTTTAATATTAGGAACAAATAAATATTTTATTGGCAGCTCGATTTGTTTGAATTAACCTAGCTGAAAGTCATCTCCATGAAAACAACATCAAGTTGACAAAAGTTATGTATTGCGTTGCCTAGTGAAGTTACTATAGTATAATCGATTTTGTATAATCGAAATTATACAAGATAACTTAACTAAATCCAGCCTTTTGATTGGTTGAAATCTCTACGAATAAAATAATCATTAGAATAGAAACCAGTTTGCGGCCGTCATATAATGCAAAACAGGTTAAAATACGAAAAATATAAATTTAAGGAAGCTCGGGTGGCCGACAACTGGGTTTTTCTCGGCCACTTAATTTTTCATATCGCTATAAGGAAGATCAAGGTGGCCGACAACTGGCTTTTTGTCGTCCACTTAATTTTTTCATAACAACAATTTAAAATATTTGTTGTTTTCAATATTTTCAGATGCCAGCTCAAAGGAAAATACAAAAAAAATCTCTTTCAAAGAGAAAATTATTTTCATATTCTGAAGAGTCCTTGAAAGAGGCACTTCATTTAATACGATCTGGTCAAGTTTCCATTAGAGAGGCCAGTCGGCAATTCAGAGTACCAAGAGCTACCCTCCAAGACAGGATACATGGCAGACGAGGTGACGCTCTAAAAAAACGGGCCCTCAGCCTATCATGACTTTGGAAAGCGAAAATCGGATTGCCGATTGGGCAATAAACATTGCTAAATGCGGTTTTTCGATTAAAAAAGAACATTTAATTGACACGGTCACGAAAATTGCTCGAGAAACAGGGAAACTTGATCAATTTGTCAACCATAAACCAGGTATCAGTGGTATAAAAATTTTCTGAAACGTCATCCGGAAATATCCGTTCGAGAAGCTGAAGGAATTAATAGATCAAGAGCTGTAGTGACAGAAGAATTTATAAGGTCGTGGTTTAGAGACCTCAATGAATTTCTTGACAAGAAAAACTGCAAAGGAATTATGGAAAATCCTAATAGAATATTTAATGGTGACGAATCGGGTTTCGCCTTGTGCCCCAAATCAGACAAGGTGCTTGCGCCGCGTGGATGGAAAAACTTGTACCAAATAAAAACAGGAAACGACAAAGAAAATATAACAGTTCTTATAGTTTTCAATGCCAGCGGAAATATATGCCCACCCCTAGTTATCTTTCTGTATGTAAGACCCCCAAAAGCATTGGTGAAAAAAATGCCCGATAATTGGATTCTTGCTAAATCCTACTCCGGCTGGATGCGGAGTGACGTATTCTTTGGATATATATCTAACGATTTCAATAAATGGTTGGATGATAATGAAATTCAGAGACCTATAATATTATTTATAGATGGACATAAAAGTCATATGACATTACCCTTGAGCCAATTTTGTGAAAAAAATGGCATAATCTTCTATGCTCTACCACCGAAAACCACCCACATACTTTAGCCGGCAGACGTGAGCGTCTTCCGGCCACTGAAGCAAGAATGAAGAAACACTGTCCGAAAATGGCAAAGCAAACCGGAAAATGCCAATTCCGTTGTCAACAAAATCAATTTTTGTTCAGTTTTCCAAGAACTTTAGAATTGACAAATATGGTAGAGTGCATTAAAAACGGGGTTCGAAAATGTGGCCTCTTTCCGCTAAACCCCAACAATGTGGATTACACTAAATGTGTTAAAAACACGTTAGAAAAACAACACACAACAAAAGATAAGACTGACAAAACCCTTTCAGCCAAAGATTTTAGATCTGCAGAAAAAGTGATTAAGGCGATCGAAGATCGCCTGTATGAGTATGGTGTAAACGTTCAAGTGATTATCAACGAAATAAAATACCTTGAAAAGAATGTCAACACACCCACATATTTAAATGATAATTTTGAACTTTTTGAAAATGCCAACATACTCACAGAATTGGATGACAATCTTGAACTTCCTAATAATCTCAATTCGTCCATAGATTTGAGCGATACAAATAATAGAATAATTGAATCAGCAGTTGACGTCGGTTTAATAATCTCCATGGATGTTTTTTTTTTTTTCGTTTTTTATAAGTATAGCCAGCTCAGCGTTATTTCGCTATACATGGCTGTTATAACTACGTATATTAGGGTGTCAGTAAGTTAGTTAACGGCTATAGCCTCACTACAATGTTTAGTTTTGTAATATAACTTCGCTAGATTGTTTCACTGATTTCTCACGGTCACACTGTTTTAGCTAATCACTATTGTCAGAGCTACTTTGAGATGAGAGAAGTGTATCCTGAGGAAGTCTTCTTTTGAGTCTAATATGTATACCTCTTCTTCCAGTGTTATACGTTCTCGCGCCAGTGCACTTGTTTATGTTATTGAAGTACTTTTTAGCAACGTCTTTGGTGAATTCTTGTATTGTCGGTAGACTGGCTTCACGATGTAGCTGAGTATTTCGTATGTACCACGGTGCATCAAAGATAATCCTTAGTACTTTATTCTGAAATGTTTGCAGCTTTTTTAACTGTGTATTGGATGCTGCTGCCCAGACTTGGCAGGCGTACGTGATTATCGGTCTTAAAATGGATTCATAAATCAGAATACCACACTCCTGTTTCAGCGTCGATTTTCTGTTGAGAATTGGATACAACATTCCGAGTCTTACGTATCCTTGATTTAATTTCTTATTAATGTGAGTGGACCATGTAAGTTTTTTGTCTAAATAAACTCCCAGGTACTTGACGGTGCTATCTGCTGGGTTCCATTCGATTTGTTGACCAAGGAGAGTGATGTTGGGTGGTATAATTGGTCTTCGCAAAGTAAAAATTTTTGTTTCACATTTAGTGGGGTTTATGTTAATACACCATCTTTTGAGCCAGTTGCTGAGTTGATCGGCGCTATTTTGAAGTTGCTGAGTTGCTGAGCGTATATCGTGGTGTTGTGTTAATAGAACTGTATCGTCAGCATACATGGCAACAGTTGAGTTGGGAGGCTCCGGTAAATCGTGTACGAATATATTAAATAATATAGGACCCAGTATAGATCCTTGCGGAACCCCGGCACTAATCTTCCTGCTCGCTGACAAGGTAGAGCCAATTCTTGCAACAAAAGTGCGATCTGTGAGAAATGACTTGATGATGCACAGTATATAATCGGGAACATTAGCCTTAACCATTTTATATAGGAGTCCGTCAATCCAAACGCGGTCAAACGCCTGAGCGATGTCAAGAAATACTGCTGCTATGTGTAGCTTGTTTTCAAATCCGATTTCAATTAGCTCTGATATGCGGGACAATTGTTGCACAGTTGAATGTTCTTTTCGGAATCCGTATTGAAATGTCGGCAGTATTTGGTTTTCTGTTAGAAATTGAGTGAGTCGAAAGAGGATGGTCTTTTCTAATAATTTTGAGATTGTAGGAAGAAGACTAATAGGTCGGTAATTCTTCGGATGTTTATGGTTTTTTCCAGGTTTAGGAAAGAGGAGCACGTGTGCGTGTTTCCAGGTATTTGGGAAGTATCCAATTCTTAAACAGGCATTGAACAAGATGGTGATGTAGGTTGTCGCTTTTATGGGAAAATTTTTTAGGACTACATTTGGAATAAGGTCATGTCCAGGAGATTTTTTTAATGGAAGTTTGTTAATATAAGATATAATTTCCGTCGGTGTAGTGGGAACTATTAACCCTGGATTGTTTGGGAAAGTAGTATTTATTTCGGATATAAGTTCCTCAGCAAATTCTTTGTTGTCACCGGAAATTCGTGTAACGAATGTATTTTCAAGCTGGTTTCCAAAGAGGTCGGCTTTTTCTTGATCTGAGGCATATGTTTGACTATTAATTTTAATAATAGGAATTTGGGGGTGCTGTTTCAGTATTCTTCTTGTCGCTTGCCACATTGTAGGATCCCTAGGTTGTAAGTCACCGATGTAATGTCTGTACGTGTTTATTCTGTATGCATCTAAGGCAAATTTAACTTCGCGAGTTGCCCTGTTTAATTGAGTTTTTATTAGAGGATCTCTTGTTCTGCTCCAAATTCGTCTCAATTTGTTTTTATTATTTATGAGAGTCAAGATGTGATCTGGGGGATTTAGGTAATTCCTTTTAAGTTTTTCCTGAATTGTAGTGGCCTGATTTATTGCTACAATTATTGAATTGTTAAGTTTAGTTATAGCATCATCAATGTCTTCATTTGATTCAATCGATGTTGGGCAGGTTATAGTTTGCGTCAGCACTTCTTTAAAAAGATTCCAATTTACGTGACCATTTATCAGTCTAGGTAAAGTCTGATTACTCATTGGAGAGTCGTTAAAAGTTATTAAAACCGGTAGGTGATCAGATTCTAGTTCCGTTAATACTACTTGTGATATTGGAGAGCAGAAGTTTTTAAGAAGGCAGATGTCCAATATGTCTGGGCGGTGTTCTCTCCGGAAGGGATAGTGTGTTGGTTCAGTCGGTGTGGAAATCTGAATTGCGTGATCTGATATAAATGTGTGTAGCCTGTTACCATTTGGGTTGTTGCTATTACAGCCCCAGAGAATGTTCTTCGAGTTAAAGTCACCGATAGCCAGCGTTGGAGTGTTGCTTTGGAAAAGCGTTGTAATGTCCGATTC
Organism: Agriotes lineatus; assembly: GCA_940337035.1. Classification (NCBI taxonomy): domain Eukaryota; kingdom Metazoa; phylum Arthropoda; class Insecta; order Coleoptera; family Elateridae; genus Agriotes; species Agriotes lineatus. The sequence goes on from CALNHX010008695.1 coordinate 51,409, forward strand.
TTGAAGTCGCTGTTTAGGTTGTTTATAAACTGCAATAATGTTAATTCTATTTCTGTTCTTTAGGTCTAGCTGAATTGCCACTGCTTCGAGATTGATTAATGTCGGTAGCTCGTATGGATGAGCACTTAAAGAGCGTTTTATTATAATTGCGACACCTCCAGAAGCAAAATGGGTCGTGCGGTCTTGGCGATACACAATGTACTAAGGTATTTTGAACAACTCCCGTTCTGCTAAATGCGTTTCAGTTACAACCAGGATATCTATTTTATGCCTGGCTAGGAAGGCAATAATTAGGGATCTTTGTTTATGTAGTCCATTGGCATTGTAGTTTGCAATGATGAGATTGGATAAGTCATGGGGTGAATTATTATTTGCCATTAAGAAGGGAAGGAATGATTGAGAAAATGAACGATTTGATTTGTTCGTGATAAGGGGTTAGTAAATCCCAAACTGATTGGATTAGATTGGCGATAGATGGAGAACTTGAGGGATTAGGAGTAGGATGTTGAGAATCATTGGTAAGTGTGGGTTTTCCTGCTGCATGTGCGTATGTGGTAGTTGGTGTTACGTATTTATAAAAGTTAGTTGTTGTTGTGGTAGCACGTTGGGTGGGTGTTATCTTTCTGTTTGAAGTAACGTAGTATTGACAGCCTCTGTAATTAGCAGGGTGTTCTCCGCCGCAATTCACACATCTTGGTTTTTCTGATGGGGTTTTAGAACATTGTTTGTAATGGTGCATTCCAGAACACTTAACACATCCAGCCGGGAGATGGCAATAATTTTTGGTATGTCCCAGCCGCTGACAATTAGTGCACTGGGGCGTATCTCTGCTGCTGCGACGAGGCTCAACACTGATTATGCAGTAACACACATTGGTTAGTTTAAAAATTTCTTTAGCTTTATCGGTTTTTGTTAGTTCAACTGCGCATATGGGGATTGGTTTTTTATCTTTTTGTAATCTCGTAACTTTAAGCACTGGGAATTCTTTTGAAGAAAGATCGTCTTGTATTTCTTTAGTTGTTAAGGAGATAGGAACGTTTCTGAGTATAACTGATAAATTTGAATTTTCGGGATTTCGAAAAGTATAATATGTAATTTTGTCTTTGTTTTTATCATAGAACTCAGTTAGCAAACGGTAGTCAGCAATGTCTGTTAAGTTAATACGCAATTGAGTTCCATGATTAGTTATTGTGAACTCTTTCTTTATTGTGGATTTAATATCTGTAATTACAGCTTGATAATTGTTAGCACCTTGAAGAAATATCGGAGGATTTAGGAAAAACGTTGATGGTTGTGAGCGTTTACGTTAAGTTTTTAAAACATCTAATCGTATCTAGTGCAAAAAGTCCATGTTCAACAAGGCGAAGCCAACATGCCAAGTGCCATAAACACAGTTTTTTCATGTGTTACATGCAATATTTTTTCTATGGCAGTATAGTAGATATTGTAGGTTATGTCGACATACAAATTTATTACAAAGCGGGCGATTTACCTCATCAAGGTAATTTGCACGCAAAAATTAACAGTGGTATAAAGTCGCTAGTTCGATCCCCGATACCAGTAGTTTTTAAAAATAAACAACAAATGCGAATGAAAGCCTTCCTTTGAAAGTGTTGTAATGCCGTGGTTCCCAAGTTACTACTATGTGTAGCATGAAAAATATTTCCTGTTTTAGCGTTGGAACTCATTACTCTCAGCAAACTTGACTAGATGACACCAGCAGTCAGTGTTGAAGGTATCTGGCACTCTGCATGGCCATGCTTTGTTTCTACAATACAAACAAACGAAACAGTCACTTTTGATAGTAGAAACTGTGTAAAAAACTGTCACTTCTGGTACGATCGTTGAAATAGTAGTTTGTATATCAAGGCACTGAAGTTTAGCTTTTTATCACGAATGTGGATTTAGTTGTCGATGCCCGTAGGGCCAAGGCAAATAAACCACATGAGGGATAAAAAAGAACTTGTGCCGAGGAGTACATTGTATTTTATTTGAAATCGAAAATCGTGAAATTACAACATTTTAACCAACATTTGTAAGTTATGTTATGGTCGACTGACGTTTATTTGTCGCCTCGCGACCTACAAAAAGTCGTAAAACAATGGATGACTTTAATGCCGATTTCTCGTATTTAATGACGATTTCAAGGTACTTTAATGCCGATTTCAAATAAAAGCTATTTACTTTAAAATATTGTGTAGTCATTTTTAAAATAATTTTCATTAATTTTAACATGGGAATCGAAATGTTTAACTAAATAAATTAACTAATAGCTGTTCTAAAACTAGCAGAAAAATTGTCAATCCGCAGCTGCTCGTGCGAATTATCGTTAATTAAAAATTGCTCGTTTATGCTTCAGAATTCCTAAATATTATTTTCAAGATAGGCTTGAAAAAAAATGACGTAAAATAGTTACCACCATCTTTCTCAAGGCGCAATATTTATAGAAAAGGCATATACATAATTTACAATCTTATTCAGCCTTTCTAATTTTTAAATAGTAGTATAAAATCAAACATGATAACCCATGCTGAAATAGTTTGAAATTGCAGCCCATGACAAATATAAACAGATTGAATGTTTAGTTATTTGTAATCTAAAATGTTTTACAATATTTTAGCTACTGAACTTGCTAATCAAACATTATATTTACAAATTTATCTGAATGGACAAGTATTCTGCCGTTTTGTGCTTAATCGTTAAATATTTATTATAATTGCTAGCTTGGGAACATGCCATTCTCAAATCATGGGTTGCGGGTTGTAAAAACTCAAATAATATATTTTATCCGCAAACGTCACAAAAGTGACAACTTATTTGTCTTTATTGACAAGGTAAAAGTGTCACTTTATCTGCCTAAGCAGACAAAATAGCGACTTTTGCGTACTTTATCTGCCTAAGCACACAAAATGGTTGCTCTCTTTCTTTCTTTCTATGTTTGTTCGCTATCTCCTCCGAAGATACTGGACCGATTAAATTGTATGATGGCTTAAAATTTTGCTAATTTTTAGAATTAGTTCGTAGGCCGGTTTTTATTTTCAAAAAAGTACGAAAAAGTTTTAATTTAAATAAACCTTTAAGCAGCGGATCGGAGCATCTGTCGCCGTGGGTTATGGTGTGACAGCTGCTGTGGCCGTGTGCTATTAGCACGGGTGATTCAGTATGTTCATATATCATTACAGTTGCGCGTTATCTGAACAACAGAGGTTGGCGCAGGGGTACAGTGCTCGCCTGAAATTTACCTGAATATGTTTGCGGATAAAATAGTATATGTTATTCGGAGTAAAAGTGACTTTATGTGGCTTAGCTGAATTATTTGCCTCACTAACGTTCGGCTAAATAAACTTCAGCTTCGCCACATAAAGTATCACTTTTACTCCTAATAACATAATCTACTATTTTTCTATAGCACATGCTAAAGTGTGCTTTTATCAACTCAAAACAAAAGGTCAAGTTTTACTTTAACAGCAAGGGTAGATAAAGTAGCACTTTAACATCAAGGATAGATAAAGTAATTTAATTTTCTAACTTTTGTTTAAATTAAATATGACAGCTTCGTATTATCGTAGCAGCCCCATCTAGCTACTGACATTTTGAAATGTGATTGACTGTCCTTATTTTCTTTTAAAATTGTTAAGTTCTTGCTATAGAAAAAAATGTTGTATTATACACGACGGTAAAGTTATTTCGTCTCGACGTTAAACGATTCACTCGTGGATAAAATTTAACTTTATCGTCTTGTATAATAAATTACTATTTTAATTACTATTACATCTATTGCAAAAATGGTTAAATGACACTCCTAGTTTCAAAGTATTAACGGCGTTTCTGTTTACCCAATGAAAGCAACATAAATAAAACAACCAAATACAATGGTTACTCGCTCAGGTAAGCAATAATTCTCTTTCTTTTGCATGTGTGAAGAGATACATTCCAGATACCTATTAATATCTCTAAGGCAATCAACACATGACGCTATCCTAGACTACAGTTCTGTTCCCTCATAAGCCGCTGCCTTTCGGAGCTGCTTTGCAACACCTCTTCCGGCTTCTCCTGTCTGCAGCGAGGTGGGGCAACGGGTTGCGACCACCTGACTCTTTGTCTATCCAAACTGGCTGCACGAAATCTACTACAAGGGCTTTAAGCAAACACAAATGGCAGTTTACAACATTTTAGACCCCACATAAGTGTGTTTGGCTTCTTGAGGCTTAAAAAGAGTTCTTCTTCTTTTTGTCTATGATATCTCCTAGCTACTTACATCTGATTCGGTTTTTTGTACTTAGCACTAGACTATTTTAAATATATGTTGACACTTCATTTTAATGGCAGACTTTGTGTTTGTATTATTATACATATCCATTCTTTATGTGTCTTATTTGTCTTGGCAGTCGTTCTGTAAATATGCTCACCACTGTTAAAAGTATTGCCATTAGATATCATATTTAACCTTCATTAAGACTATTACTCATAAAGGTCATTTAATAGTAAACCTATGCATAATTATTACATTTACATATTTATATTTACTGGCTGTGAAACTGTTTTTCAATCGATCTAAAAGCAATCCATGAATATCTCAGTTCTAGTGCCACAAATGCAACCTCCTCCAAATTGAAGTTGTTCAAATCCCACTTAACCGTTATCCTGACATCATCTAAACCATTTCATTAGACAGAATTCCTGATAAGGCAACATTAAATTTTTAACAATTAAACTGTAAGCAATCCTGTTTATTTTTGTATTTTTTAAATTATTTTAAAACACTACTCAAGATCATACATAATTGAGGACGGATAGTATGCCATAGCAACATATTAAGTAAATATTTAATTTAATATAAAGCTTTGATTTAATTCTAAGATATAAATGTTCGCACCTAAACACCAAGATATGCTAATTTTGAATATTATATAAAAAAGTTATTAAACCTGACACTAAATTACAAATTACAAAGACCTACAGGCATTATAAAGCCGACAGGCCACACCTCAGCGAAACGGAAATCTTTGCCCGGCTTAGTGACATTTGGGATGTAACTGTTTATGCATAAAACCTAACTGTTGGTAAAATGTTGGGCTTTGTAGTGTTTTGGGTATTTGGAAAAACTATCTATTGGAGGTATTATTCTGAGGGACAATTTTGAAATTAAACCATTGGGCCCATGATCTAAAAATGATACATACTATAAAAAGTTTACATTTCGGGAAGATTTTACACTACAGATTTAGAATTATCACTTGACAAATGAACACATTACTTTGAGTTTGACTATACTATTAAAAATTTCGAATTCGATAAGAGAAAAACCATTTTATATTATATTCTAAAATCAATTGGTTATAAATACAAACATGAAAACGGACGTACAATTCGATGTGAACAGAAACATGTTGCATCCAAAATTACTTATTTGAGGGAATTTTTGCAATACCAAAATTCTAGTGAAAATATAACATTCGTGTACCTAGACGAAACCTGGATTTATCAAAATGAATCTAGCGTCCGACAATGGGTACACGATTCTGAATTTAAAAGTAATCCGTCTAAAATTAAATCGGAGGGAAAACGTTTCACTATTTTTTATGCGGGAACTAAATTTGGGTTTTTGGAATAATGTGATCTATTATTAACTTCAACTAATAAGGATAGGGATTATCACAAAACCATGAACTGGAAGGTTTTTCAAAATTGGGTGGTTAATCAATTACTTCCTGCTCTGAATAAAATTCCTGGTAAATGTGTTTTAATCTTCGACAATGCACCGTGTCATTCCGTGTTAGTTGGAAAAGTTGCCCTCACTTAATTGAAAGAAGGATCAGATGCAGGATTGATTAAGTAAACACAATGTCAAAATTGAGGGCAAAATTACAAAAAAAGACATATTTGGAGTTCAATTCAACCTTTTAGGAGAGACAATAACAAACGTTGAGTGACTGACGAATTTTTGAAAGAGAATGGTCATGAGGTTTTTAGATTTGATCTGTACTATTGCCAATACAGTCCTATTGAAATGTCATGGGGGTTCTGTAAAACATACTACATCAAGCATTATAACTTCTCAGCGTTCATCCAAGGATAAGGTTAAGCATTTATGGCATGAAGCTCTTTCAAAGTGTACTTCCCACATGTATCAACATTATTGTGATAATTGTGAAAAAATTATTTTGGAAGACCGGGAAAAATATATGGGAAATATTTGGTTTGAAAACATTCCACCTTTCATTATTTCATTGGAGGAATCTGAGTCAGAATCAGCTATTGATAATGATTCAGATACTACCAATG
>CALNHX010008696.1:0-57690 GCA_940337035.1 Agriotes lineatus
GTCATAATTAACTAACTAACCCATTAATCTCTAAATCCTTAGAAAATCGTGTAAATTCAACTGTGTTGAATTTTTCTGAGATCAATAGACCTCATTTATTTACTGTTGTCTGTGTGTTTTATTTAACTGCTGAGAATTGTGTGTATGGATTTCCCCCTAATTTTTACTTATATTAATTTTCTAAATTAAAAATAGTCTTTGCAGTCAGGCAATTCATTCCAATAAATGCAGTGACGAAAGGTGGAATAAGCGAAATTAGACGTAACTGTCCCATTTTTTTACCGCAATTGTACCTAGTGCTGTTGAACGATTAGTGAGTTCGTTCAAGGAGCTAGCTTTTGAGGCGTCACACGAAGTCATATACGGTTTAGGACGTAGCGGGTTCAGCGATGAGGAGCTATATAAACAGGAAAAAATGTACAAAAATGGTGCAGCTGTTTGTCGACTATTTCTAGACAGCGCCGTAGGTTCTATAGATTTGATGGTTAGTTTTGGCCTGGACGGACATGTGTGAAGTAACAGAGTTTATAGAAAAAAAGGAAAATGAAGAAAAGCGTGTGGTTTTACGACACGAAGAATAAGATGTATAGCCTGCATACGTGGGTGTATGCGTAGAAAGAAGCTCGTAGAAGACTGTAGGAACAAGAAACTTTGGGCAGCTGTCGGTTTCAGTGTAGGATCCTTACTGTGAATGAAATACTGCGAAACGTTTTGTGTGCAGAACATAGGCAGAATATTTATGTAGAACACTTTACAACTATACTGCGTCTAATTTTAATACCTTTCTGACTTTAGGAGCACATTAAAATTAGACGCGGTCGGCTTTTAGTACTTAGCTTTGTAATTCATGTAGTGATGATAAGTAGCACTGTACTTGCACGCAAATAAAAAACACAATGAAAAGTAAATGTGGTTTTATTATTCCATTACATAGCAATTATACTTATATGTTAAACATTAGACAAAGCACAATAACAAATCTGTTTGGAATGATATAAACAAAATGGTTGGGTGGGACTAAGCGCTGGGTGTTCTTCAACTTCGACGATTGGAATGGTGGTAGAACGACGTAGGAAGTTGGGTTTTTCTCAACCTTTTACATATACAGCAATGTCATCACGCGTGAACCAAGACTCGTCGGTCTTGTTATAATATGATGATTGAAATTTGGAATACATGTCGTATAGTGTCGTATAATGATTGTGGGCAAAATCAATATTTAAATTATCGTATGGGAATCGTTCAGTGTTCAGGTAAACTCTGAAATTTGCAAGACTAAGTTTGTCAAGATGACTGTTGTCCTTACGGACTAGTTCCGAACGGTCCGTTTGAAATACTACGATGACGTATCTGGAGGTCTGCAATTTGAGGCATTATTGCAATAGCGCGAGAATGTTGAGTCCCGGCATTAACACCTAGTATGAAAAGTGACTGAAGTAATATTAATAAAAAAGCCGGGAAACTGGCCAAATGAAGCTACCTCATATCAACCTATAAGATTGCTTTCAATAATGGCTATGATAATAGAAAAACTATTAGCAAAGAGACTACAAGATATTTTATATTATTGCCGAACGAAACTTAATTCCAGACCATCATATCTATTAGAACTGACTACAACAGGTTTCTCGCTACTATTCAGGATGGTGTAAATAAAGGTATTGTTAAGTCATTCTGGAATTTCGTTAATAGTAAAAGAAATTCGTCTGCCATTCCAAACATTATATTTCATGATAATCTAAATTCATCTGACAGCCACGAAATTGCAGACCTCTTTGCAAATTATTTCAGTTCTGTGTACTCCAAAAATAAAGGACAATCCTACACCGTTAATGAGAGTTTTTATAACAATTACAATGTGAATCTGCATAATCTTCAATTTTCTACCGATTCTGTATTTCACAAACTGGTATCCTTGGATGCTTCCAAAGGTAGTGGGCCTGACAATATTCCTCCAGTTCTTTTAAAAATGTGTAGCCCTTCACTCGCTCTACCTATTTCAATCTTATTCAACGCCTCTCTGTCTTCTGGAAAATTTCCTGAAGCATGGAAGCAAGCACATGTTATTCCTTTGTTTAAAACAGGCGATCGAAGTCTTGTGAAAAACTATCGCCCAATATCTATACTTTGTAGTTTAGGTAAGGTCATCGAATCTCTTGTGACTGATGTATTATCATCTTCATTTAAAAACATAATATCTATAAACCAACACGGTTTCTTCAAAGCTAGGTCTACTTGTACCAATCTCGTCGAATATACAAATTTTATTCTATCTGCTTTTTCTCAGGAATATCAAGTCGACTCCATTTACACTTACTTTAGCAAAGCATTTGACCGCGTCGATCATTGTGTCTTATTGCACAAACTTGAGCTGTATGGTATACATGGGTCACTACTGCTTTGGTTGGGTAGTTACTTACACGACCGTTTACAAGTTATTAAAGTTAATTCATTTTATTCTAATCCCTATCTAGCAACCTCCGGAGTACCACAGGGTTCTCATTTAGGACCCATACTGTTCTCAATATTTATTAATGATATTACCAAATGCTTTCAATATAGCAACTGCCTGCTCTTCGCTGACGACTTTAAGCTTTTTTCTAGTGTCAATACCATCCATGATTGTCTTAATATCCAAAAAGATGCATCGTCTCTTTACAATTGGTGTGTCGACAATTTAATGGAGCTTAACATTGGCAAATGTAAAGTGATCACATTTGCTAAAAAGAAGTCGACCATTCTGTTCAATTACTCCATCGGACTTTCAAATCTGGAAAGAGTGTCTACTGTTAATGACTTAGGCGTAACATACTGCAGCGATATGAATTTTTCTGTTCATTTAGACAATGTCGTAAACAAGTCTTTTAAAATGTGTGGCTTCATTAAAAGAAATACTCGCGATATGTCTAGTGTTACCTGCTTGTTGCTACTTTTTAATTCTCTTGTAAGAAGTACTTTAGAATACTGCTCTGTTGTGTGGTCTCCTGGGTATCAGTGTCATATTGATAGATTGGAACGGGTCCAGAAAAAATTTATTAATTACATTTTATTCAAAATGAACATAAACCATCATTCCTTGTCCTATAGTGAACGGTTGTCACTCACTGGTGTTAAATCGCTGGAGGCTAGACGCAATTGCCTTGACTGCATATTTGCATTCAAGGTTCTAAACTCCTTGACAGACACCCCAACTTTATTGTACCTTTTCGATTTTCGCATTCCATCTTATCATACTCGAACCAGCGATCTACTATGTACACCAGCCTGTCGGTCTACTTATGAGCAGCATTCGTTTGTCAACCGTTTGGCCACTCTAGTTAACCATATCACACAGTATGTGGACTTCTTTAATCTTCCTCTACATCAATTCAAATGCAAATTGTTAACTTTAATTTAATATTTGGTGTTATTGTTAATGTTTATTTTTTGTTAGTGTTTATATTTTTGTATTACTTATTATATACACTTCGCCTGTTATTTTATGTACTATTTGGGCTTTGCCTGTTATGTACTCTATTAAACTATTAAACTAAACTATCAGTTTGGCTTTAGCACCAAACACTCTACCATAGAACAAATCCACCGAGTAGTAGATACTAAGCATTAAAAAACTTTTAAAAATAAAAGTTATTGCGCTGCAGTATTTCTTGATGTCAGCCAAGCTTGTGATAAGGTTTGGCATCAAGGATTACTATATAAGCTAAAGAAAACTCTACCAGAGGCAATGTATAGCATCCTAAAGTCCTACTTACAAGAAAGATTTTTCAGATTAAGATATGAAACTGAGGTAACAACTTTACACCCAACCCAACTATTTCTTCCTTTATATTTTTCTTCAGCTAGTGCTTTATATTGCAATTCCATGATTTTTATTTTTCCAGCAACATTGTTAATAGCAAATCAGAAACAAATGTTTATACACAAAATTCAAGGAGTTATTAAAATAATTTATTAAATATCTAGTTTTAGACAAATTGAACCGTTTTTAGAGAGATAATCAATATCAGGCATCAAAAACAAACTTAAAAACTACATTCCTTCTATGTTTCATTTTGAAATACGTAAATTGCCTGCTGTAGGTATCTTACACTAACACATAGCACCACAATTTTCAACTATAAGCAGCTCCACTATCATTGTCGCAGCACCTGCTTGATCCATTCCAAATGCTTAGCAGCATCCGTGAACACAACATAGTTGGTGGGGTCACATTTGAACGTCATCTTCAAGTCCACACTGAGTGAAACTATGCCACGCAGTTGCCAAATCATCTTGTTGGGGTTGGAATTGGCCGTGGGGAAGACCATGCCATCTCCTGAATCCCCATTACATACAGACGTCCCTGCAAGCTGAAAGATCAGCAACAGAATTGCAGCAATGCCGCACTCACCGTTCCTAAACCCAGCACAGAAGGTCCTGTTGGACGTGAAGAGAGGGAAGAACTCGGGGACGGAACGCAGGCACGTCTCCTGCGAGACGACTGGCATCTTGGCCTGCATCAGCTGCTCCGTCAGCTTGCCGGTCTCATCGATGCCCCAGCCCACTACGCTTCCTAAACTTTTGTTTACACACTGTTTGCCTTGTTCCATGCTAAATCTTACCCAGTTTATTGATGATTGCACTCAACTTGTTTGATTCTTGCCAAAGGCACACTGGCCTGACGTAGTCGGTGATTTTGATGGGCATCGTAAACTTGACTACCGCTATGTCGTTGTGCAGCCGCTGCGGGTTGTACTGGTGGTGGGGTATGATGTCTGCGAGTAGCCGCTCTTGTATGCCTTCGGTGAAACGATGGAGGTAGTAGCGCCCTGAAAAGGATTTGCAGAGTTTTAGCATGACAACAGTTCTACTCCATCTCAAAACACAGAAAAGACTGTTAGAATTTAATGTAGGTAATCCGAATAATAGGTAAATCCGAACGTTTAATTTTTAAGTATGAGTAAAGGCTTTTAAATTCTGATTTGTTAGGAATATTAGATGTAGATATGCAAACCATGGATACAGTCTTTGTAAAGCATTTTGCTCAAGATAAAGTGCAGTACATTTCTAGACATGTAGCCTAATATGGTTCCATCGAAGTCAATAATAATTAATTGATACAACACTTAATATGACAGTAGACAGTAACACAGTGAGTTGAGCTGATTGACATCGTTTTCAGGTCAAGGAAACGTTTGATTAAAAACATTAGGTTAGGTCAGGTTTGATAAAGTTCGGTTAGCTTATGTCCAATTTGATTAGGTTGAGTTAGATCAGATTATGTTAGGTTAGATTATGTTAGGATAGGTTAGTTTAGGTTGGCTTAAGTTAGGCAAAGAAGTTCTATAAATTATGTAAATCAAAAATATCGAAACAATTGTAGATTTGTAGTTTTTTAACCTAAAATTAGCATTGATCAGCTCAACTCGTTATGTTGATTCAGACAACAGGAGAGTTGATTTGAGTTTCTTGTTCGCTAATCAATAACTTTCCTCATTTTAATAAATTTGCAACAAATGTTTAAAAATAAATTTTCAGTGTTTTAACCAGGTTTCATAAATGTTTCACATAATTTGGAGTAAACGCAGCACACTGTAGAAAGTTTGCAGTTAATCTGCAATAACTTTCCCCTTGACTTTGTAGTAAACTTTCAGTAAGAAATAAGAGTCGTAGTTTTTTCCTTACCCAGATAGATAATCAAGCTATCAATGTTTCGCGGTATTTGCGTCTTCCACTTCGTGACGCAATGGGCAGCAGTGATAATGTGAGATTTCGTTATCAGCGTAGCTCCACACAAATAATCGAGATTCGCTCCCTTTGTCTGATATAGTGCGGCATGCCATGGGAACTCGCCTTCATTTGTATCCTGACCGTGAGTGATACGTGGTACAGGTGCACTGCTGTCTATCTAAAAAAAATCAACTATACTTATTTTATAAATTGAATTTGACGGCTGCGCTTACTGCAACTGTCCCGCATTTTTCATTAACTTCTCTATCATCCAAATCCTGCTGAGGTTGATTAGCGGTAGAAAAGAAATCTTCGCTATCCTGGAACGCAGAGCCCAAGTTAATTACACTTTCTGACCTATTGCTGCAACAACACATTACAATCACTCATAATGATTTTAGTAGAAGGTAAAAAATTGACTCATTAAAACAATAATTATTGTAACTTCACTTGATATTTTCTACGCCTCCACTTCCATTAGTCGCAGGAGTGGAGCTGCTCGAATCAATACTGGTATGCAGTTTCAAGGGTGGCGAGGTGGACTCCATGTCTACCCCTTCAGGGCACAACATCCTACCATTGAGTGTGAATCCTACAAGCCGCGGCGGTGACTGACTGGTGTCATACTTCACGAAGAACCGGACTGGCTTAGGGGTGCCGGCTTTGAGCTGAGAGTTGCGGTAATATATCAAGTACTCCTTGTTGTCTTTCGTAGGTCTGCCTTGGAAGAACCAGTTCTAAAAACACACGTTAAGTTTGTGCAACTATCGAATCGGAAGTACGTACCCCTGGCTGCAGCACCCCTAGCTGCAGTGCGGGCCTGTCCAGGATTACCTGCAGCCAAAATCCAACCAAGTTGGTGTCACTCATGAGTGTGATGATCCCATACCACTTGTCCGGCTGAAGGCTCTTGACTTTGTATATGAACAGTCTCGGGCATGGCGACACTAGGTCTTGTGAATTTACTAAATTATATAAGAGTGGTAGCAACAGTATGATGGCAATTAGTGACCTTAATACGACCATTACAGCTCCCTCTAGGTGTCTATTACAAAGCAAAGCAATAACACTGCACACACTTACTGCTGTTTGGGGGCTCCCTGTATTAATCAGTTTCTTATTGAGAATGAAGTAAACTTTTGGAGCCGGAAAGATTAATTTGCGATTTCCGAAGTTTCTTGATAAATTGATTTATTGCCAAAATTCCCCTGCAAATTCGCTTTGTCGCCGAGAAAACAATGTGGCCCTGATCTTAAGCAATCATAAATACTTATTACAAAAAACCAGTCGTGCAAGTATACAATTTAATTTACAACTTTAATCTTCTAAAAACCTCTTAATGACAAATCGGAAAATCTGTTTTGCGTTCTCCTCAAGGTTAGAATAAATTAGCTCCCGGCATAAACACGGCTGTATCCTGAATTTCTAAATATTTCACATAATTATTTTCTCTTAATAATCTTGTTTTCAATTGTAATGAACTCAAACTACGATCATTCATACAAATAAGTGTGGTTTGTGGTATTGCGAAGACTTTGAAGCATCAAGTCGTAAACTGGTAAATGTCACTTTCCCTTGAAATTTGAAATTCCTTATTTGGGGGGAGGGGGGGGTCCACGAAAGCTTAACTTCAAGTTGTCGACCAACATTTCCTGTGCTATTTCCACCATCTTGAAAAGGAGGTGCGTTTGATTTTTTTGTAATAACTCGGTTGCTGTTAACGCTACTTGAAAGTAAAGTAGACCCTTCTTTAGAATCTTTTGTACCCTACAATTTATATTCTATTATTTTTCAGCGTGTGAGTGATATTTTCCGACAAATCGAAGGAGAAAGAAAAGCGTGATGGGCTCGAGATTCTTTTTCGCACTTATTCGCTTGTGTTTTGTTTCTCATCCTATTTGGCGAAGAGTAGTTATTATCAAATATAAAGCTTGAAAATACCTACAATTTGGCCTATTATGAATTAAAATGCGACTTACATTACGACTTGTAGAGCGGACCAAAGTCGTGAAGTTGGTGCGTAGTTTTGATTTCATGTATCGTACTATTACATAAATGACATAATAAACGTCATTACATTATTAGAATTATTATATTTCATCAAGTAGGCAGTACATAACATTGTATCGGGTGATCAAATAAATTTCACCTCTAGTGTGCTGTGATTCGTGGTAGGTATACATTTGGCAGCACTAAAGTGGATTGTCAGTCTATGTCAAATTCGAGATTTTCAGGTTAAGTTTTGCTTCACTTTGTGTCAAATAACAAACAAAACCTAACTTACTAACCTCGTATTTGAAATAGACTGACAATACACTTCAGTACTGCCAAACGTATACCACGAATCATAGCACACTGGAGGTGAAATTTATTCGATCACCCGATATGTATGTATTATCGTTAACCTCGTTTTACCTTTCGGTGTAGAGGCTGGTGCTTTATGTGCTTGTATGTGGCGGTACAATGCTCAACTTGCCCCGGATTCGGGATACAAGGTTAGAGCGCGCCTTTTGTGCTTGCACAGCAACCATTGTGTGAGGTGTGTGTCGTGTTGATGTGTTGACCTTGTTACTCTATCTGTTAGGTCTGTGAATCTGAGTAGAGCACAGTTAATTTGGTGCCCAACTGTGAATGGTTTCACCGAGTCCGATTCAAATCGCCAGGGCTGTAAAAAAATTCCGGCCCCCGCGGGATTTGAACCGAGAACTTGCCTACTAGGAAGCCTAGCGCTACCCAACTGCGCTACCCGGCTTCTCAACATTATATGATTGTATACAGGGTGTTCGGTAAAGAATGGGCCAAACTTCAGATATAGTTAGCTTTGACAAAAATAAGCTGATTTAACTCAACTTACCTTAGTCCAAAAGTTAGTACTAACAGAGCTACAGGGTGTCAAAGTTGAAAAAAATAAATCACATTTTTTTAATATCTTTTGATCACTTCCAGTTAATTTCACGAAATTTCGTATTCGGGGTTTTTTGGCATGAGAAATTCAAATGTATCAACGATTCAGTTGTATCTTCTAGAGGGCGCCACAAGCGACCATTAGGACACTGTTAAACTGCTGCAACTTCTTTGTGCCACGATGTATGTCTTTTTCGACTGGAAAAATCTTTTCCCTATCTTTTCTGATTAAAAAAAGTATATCTTATTGAACTCACTAGAAGCAACGGTTTCCCATAAAAACGCATCCAAAACTGATCATGAATGTAAATTATCCTAAAGTAGAGTCAGATTGTTGAGTAAATAATGGGCCATACCGCAACAGCGTAATAGTTAGACCATAATAAGTTGATTTACTTCAACTTACCCTAGTACCAAATTCGATAATAACAAAGATACAGGATGTCAAAGTATTTACTCAACAATCTGACTTTTCTTTAGGATAATTTACACGCATGATCAGTTTTAGATGCAATTTTTTGGGAAACCGTTAGTTCTAGCGAGTTCAATGAGATATGTCTTTTCTAAGCCGAAAAGATAGAGAAAAAAAGATTTTTCCAGTCGAAAATGACATACACCGTGGCACAAAAAAGTTGAAGCGGTTTAACAGTGTCCTAATGGTCGCTTGTGGCGCCCTCTAGAAGATACAACGGAATCGTTGATAAATTTGAATTTCTCATGCCAAAAAACCCTCGGATACGAAATTTCGTGAAATTAGCTGGAAGTGATCGAAAGATATTACAAAAATGTGATTTATTTTTTTCAACTTTGACACTCTGTAGCTCCGTTAGTACTAACTTTTGGACTAAGGTAAGTTGGGTTAAATCAGCTTATTTTTGTCGAAATTAACTATATCTTAAGCTTGGCCCATTCTTCACTGAACACCCTGTATATTACTAAAATTTTGTTATTACTTTAGTTATTTCAAACGATAATTGTTACTATTTACAGTAAGATAAACATTGTCGGTGGTTTTGTGCACAGAAGTGAAGCACATTTTTTGCAATCGTAAATAGTTATTTGTTTGTAAATCATAGTTTTTCGCACTTTTGCATTTCAGAATACATAAAAAAACTTGTCGTATTCTGCAAAAGTCACATATGAGCTTGAGGGTTGGATTGTCAATGTACGTAATATTGAACAATGTTTAGTAGTAAAAATTAGAAAATCCTTTTTTGGGGTGTTGGAGGGGTTCAAGTAGAACTATAAGGTGTCGATCAAGCTTTTTTTATGTGTTATGCCCCATTTTCACTTCACGAAGTAGCACGTTCTCAAAATATTCGTTATCAAAGAGATCCTGAAATGTAAAAATATCAAAAGCTACGATTTACGTACTGCCTACTTGATAAAATGTAATTATTCTAACAATTTAATGAAGTTTATTGGTATTACTACAAGCAATCCAGTGAGACAAATGTCTCATTTAAAAAAACAAAAAAGACCGTTTTTCAAATAGAACGCGTATTAAATAAAAACTGTACCCAGACCTGGAAGGTGTCAAAGTGGTTGCCTAACCGATCGACGTTTTAAGGCGCAGAGGGTCGCAGCTCCGTTTGGCTGCTGAAACATTTTTATTTAATACGCGTTCTATTTGAAAAACGGTCTTTTTTGTGATTTCTCGAAAACCAGAAGTGTCACGTGACTGAAATTCGGTTCCTGAGCTGACATGATCATTCCAAACATATAACTTTAATAACTTTTTTCTCTATCTCTTACGGTTTGGCTGCTGAAACAGCGTCCCGGACGGACGGACGGACGGACAAGTCTATTAGATACAGGATTCTAAAGAAACTTCCGTTGCACGTCATAAACTTTCACGACGTCATATCTGTGCGCAGTTGCCGGTATGTTAGTAAAATTTTAACAGTTCTCAAATCAATGTGTGTCATTTTGGAATAACCACGTCTCCACCAAAAACACAAATTGATACAATGCTTCTTGCCAAAAAGCTTTTTTTATTACATTGCATCATAATGCCTGTTTAAAAAACTAAAAAGCGTGTGAAATCTCAACATTAAAACACTGGAGTGCTTTAAAGTTGCTATAGAAACAATGATGTCATCATTTTAAAAAAAAGTTGTATTTGTAATTTGCACATGTAATAAGTAAGATATAACAAACAGTATAATTATTATTTTTATCTTACAGTAGCGCCCATTACCATACATTATACAACTGTTTTGAGTGACTAAAATAAAGTTTTATTCACAAGTGAGTTTTCATTATTTATACTACTGCATTGTTGGTAGCACTGTCAAGCTATGTCAAATGACTAATTATAAATTTATTTCGCGACATATTCTGACTGCGCAAACTATTTAGGCACAAGAATTGCTACTGTAAGATAAAACGTCGTATATCACACGTGAGCGAAATGCCATTATAAGCTTGTGAGAAATTGTATCGCTCGTGCTGATGCACTCGCGATTCAAAATTATCACTCGCAAATAATGATGCATTTCTCTCACTTATAATATAATCTACTATTAGTTCATATTGATGTCAAAAATGACATTTTTCGGATTATTTATGGTACAAAAAATGGAACATTAAAATCCTAGTACTTGAAAGTAAAATTTTAAAGTTCAAGTACTTTAAAACTTATTTATTGTACAAAAAATGGAACATTAAAGTCCTAGTACTTTAAAGTAAAATTTTAAAGTTCAAGTACTTTAAAATTATACGTCAGTTGTTGACATGAAATTTGAAATAATTTACAACTTTTTATTTAAAGTTCATTAAACTTGCAGTATGAAATAAACCGTTGTATTCACCACGAACGAAAAGTGTTTTTAAAGGTCCTCGCAAGTAATTCCGTCTTCGGCTGACGCCTGGAACGTAAACAACTTTCTCGTCTTTAAAATGCCACTTTTCGTGCTAGATAAATAAACTACTAATAAATAAATGTTAAATGTACAATTGCTATTATTTGATATGTGGATTCCAGCAGTTTCCAACTCGCTATTACTTGCTTTGGTTATCGCAGGATCACCAGTATTAACTGACAACGATGACGTAGTAGTCGTCCCATTAACAACTCCAGCAATGCAGTTTGAAGCTTTCAATTTGTTCACGATAGATTCTTCAATGTAACTAGCAGCAACCGTCGAAGATCTCCAACCTACTTGACGCTTAACCTCATCTACACTCATCCCTCCATTTGCCATCATCGTTTCTGCTACAAGAGAAGGGCATCTGGCAAAGGTGGTAATCCCAACAACTTGCTTGGTGGTGCTCAGTACCTTTAAAAACAAGAAAATGTCAACAGGAGCTTCAACGAAAAATCTACGAAGCTCTTCCTCCGTAAAAACGAAAGACTTTTTAGCGTGGTAACCTTTATTTACCGCCTTCATAAACGCATGCAGCTTGTGAAAAGATGCCAGATCCACTCCCTTTCTGAGTCTCAACACTGCTTGTAATTTTGAATGTATACACCATAAAGTAGACGATTTATACACACTAGACCAGTGGTATTCAACCTTTTTTTTCGCGTACCCCTTCAAACATTTTCCTTATAATCAAGTACTCCCTACCTTAAAACTCAAATAATACAGTCATGTTCATGTTATGGTTTTTAATGTTATTTATTGTGGTAGAAAAGGTTACATGTGAATTTAGACTTAAAATTTAAATAGGTATATATAATAGTATATTAGTAAGAAACTTGAGCTTGCTTATTAGCTCACAAATCTACAATGCGCGGTTGAACATTAGTCAGTGCGAGTATAAGAGGGGCTTCTGGATTAAGCTGATTGCGGTGTTTATTTTGTATCGTCGTAAATGCAGAAAAGCTTTGTTCGCATATAGAAGTACTTGAAAATATAAGAAGTTCACCAATAGCAAAGTAACTTAGTTGTTTGTACTCTTTCCGGCATTTAAACCAAAATTCGTTCAGTGAAACTTGTTCAAAAGTCATTTTTAAAGTCATATCAGAACTTAATTCTAATAACTGTTCCTTTATTTGCATTTTCATATTAGTTTCCAAAATATTTACATTAAAGGGGTTAAGTATCCACACTTCTGAAACATTATTGTTTTTTATTTATTTCAGGAAAATATTGCTCAAACTGGTCCTGTAAAGCTGTTAGGTGATTTAAGATTGTTTTGTATAGATTTTTACTCAAAATAACGTTGGCGTCTGTAATAAGGTGAGATAACGCAGTAAAAGCGGTGTAAAAGATGTGGCCCAAATTATTTGGAACTTAGCACCTTTTATGTTTGTTTTAAAACCAGTTTAGTTTTATTTGACAGGAGATGGAGTTTATTTTGTTGTTAAGATATAGGGGGAAGTAGCTAGGCCTGGCTACCTCGTTATAAACAAGTTTAGCCTGTGTTCAACCCCATCAATGAATACACATTCGTGGTTGAACGTATATTGCAATCTTAGTCCTATTACAGCGTATATATACAGAAAATGTATGCCATGTTTTTACGGTCTAATATTGAAAATACAATCATACGCATTTTTACTAGCGCAATTCTGAATGCTTGGTTGACACACTAACATTGCAGAATTGCTGCGTCGTGTTTCTGACATACGATATTACTATACATGTAAAAATGCAACGTCTGTTTGTCAACAAGAACTGGCGCTTGATTGCAGGCGTTGCTATTGTAATTTGTTATCATGACACCGAAAGCTGACATACTTTTATCTGGCGCAAGTTCTGCCTTTAGTGAACCAATTGCGTGTTTCCTGGATTACAATTTATATTAAAATTATTCACTTAAAACCATGTTCAAAAATAGTTTGAACAGCGGTTACATTTTTTTGCTTTAACGCTATCTATCCATAATGAAAGTTTTTTGTAAAAAGCCTTTATTTTACTGGTAGATTTAAATATATTCTCGTCAAAACCTTGTAACTGTAAATTAAGTTCGTTTAGTTTGCCAAGTATATCTGCAAAGTATGTAAGCTTACAAATGTTATCTGAACTTTCAAAAAAATGTAAGTAGTTCCGAACGGGCTTCATTCAAGAAACGGGTAACTTCAATATGTTTAACTCTAATAATCGTTTTAGTACTTTTCCACGCGACAACCACCTAATTTCGCTATGCAAAAGCAGTCCAGTATGTTCTGATCCCATATCCTCACACAAGGTTTTAAATAGTCTTGTATTTAAGGCACGCGATTTAATAAAATTTACAATTTTTACACACATTTGAAGAGTTTCTTGTAGTTCTGGATTCATTTCTTTTGACGCTAAAGCCTCTTGATGATCATGCAGTGTGTCCATTTAATGCCTGCATTTATGCTTCTTAGACGTAAAATAAGTCTGCTTTTACACCCTGTTAAAGCTGCTGCTCCATCAGTAGAAATATTCTTACACCACATTCAACGCAAGCCACATTGTTGAACAATAAACTGGTTCAGCGCATTAAAAAGTTCTTCTCCAGTTGTTTTGCCAGGCAGACTTCTACATCCTAAGATTTCTGTTGTAATGCCAATTTTTTGAGAAAAGTGTTTTACATATATTATCATTGTGCCTCATTCGCAATGTCTGTACTTTCGTCCAATTGAAGAGTAAAACGTTGGTCGTTTTTATTTCATTAAGCACCTGTTTTCGAACATCTTGTGCCATGTCGCTAATTCTTCTTGCAGTGGTAGTGTCTGAATATGGAATTGTTTTAATAGCTTGTACTGCCTTACTGTCAAACATTTTATTTGCAATTATAATTGAACCTGGAATTATACGTGTTTCTACACTGATGTAAGCTTGCTTATTTTTGGCAGTTAACAATGCGAGTTCATATGATAGCTCGAGTGCAGTTATAGAAGATTGGTGAATGTCTTAAGACTTTTCGAAATTAATAGACTTTCGTTTGATTTGTTTCTAGATGCCTTTTTAATAACGAGAGCTTCATACTATTGTTTGACAATGCTTGATTACAAATCACACAAACAGGTTGTGGCGGTAAGGCGATATTTCAAACAAACCCATATTGCAGATACGAATCTTGGTAAGTTTGACGTGCCTGCATTGGCCGCTGCAAAATACAGCGTTATCATGCGTTTTTAAAAGGAAGCAAAGAAGAGACTTCGACTGTTTGGTTAAGGGCAATAAATGTTCCTAGCATTTTGCGTAAATCTGTAATATACAAATGAAAACAATGTAATAATTAGTACTAATTGTGGAAACGAATATAATTGCTTGATTGCCGCTTTGTTTAATTATAAATACCTACCTAGATTAGAGATCCTCGCGTACCCTCAGGGGTACGGGTACCCCCGGTTGAATACCACTGCACTAGACTGTCATAAAACATAAAATATGAAAAACAAATAATTAGAATTGTAATCAATGTTACCATTTCCATCATGTAGGCAAGCATCAATGATTCATTTACACTTTTCGAACTTTTATTTTCCATCCACATAAGCAGTTTTTCATATTATTTACAATAGGCATCTCTTGATTTCTCCGGAATCAATCGTAATTCCGCTTTTCGGCCAGTTTTTGAATTTCCCGTGGAATGCTTTTTTCAAACTGATTCATTTTTTACAGAACAATGTTCGAAAACACCGTATCTACATGGCAACGTAAACAACAAATGCTAACCAATCTTCATATCAACGACATGACGTCATTGCACAGGTTACCTTGCGAAATGATACAAATTCAAAATTAAAATGCTGATTTAAAATATGAATTTCAGTTGTATTTTTCCAATTATAATGCAATTGTAATAAAAAATAGCGTATGATACGTCGTGCTTTTAAACTCGTCGCACGTGCTTTAAAGGCTTGCTTCTACACTTGTATCATAATATGTTTTAAAGAAAAGTCGTTCACATATATGAGACCCGTTCGAGGATTATCGTTTTGCCATTTAAATCCTATATTTTTAAGACCATGTAAAAGGACGGTGATTGCCCGAATTACAATTTAAGAAACTTGTTAAATTAAAAGAAATAATTTATTCAAGTTACGGAGTTACATATATGCAGTTTACAATGAGAATCTAAATAATAGCTGACATAAGAACTGACTGAACACAGCGGGCATATGCTTATATAGCATTTCTAATCAGTTATCACTAAAGATTCTACGAAGCTCAAAGCTCGGGGCTGGGAATTAGTAAGTACATACCTAACATATCACCTAATACAATCCATCCCTTCATTAGAACAGAAATTACGGTATAATTACATTTTGGTGTAACTTTTAATTTGACAATAAAAGTCAATGTTCTATTTATATTGAATTAGATTGGGATATTATAGATGCAATCCGACATAATAATTTTCATCTTGCTTGCTTGCTTGCTTGACGCCACTTTGAGAACGAACCCGTAGGCCGAATTGGCTAATTTTGGTGTCAATCGACTCAGGGCGACGCAAGTAAGCCAGTAGTAGGGTTTTCAAATTTTTATAAGTGACTTTTTTATGTGGATTTTCTAACCTCAAAATTAACTCGATACAAAATGGATCACTCTTGTACAAATTGCATTAAATGAATTATTTCGAGCCCAATTTGGGTGCAGAACGCCAGTAGCTTAATAATCATTTAACGTAGCTGCAGTGCGTGAGTTAGTATCTGGATGTTGACTTTGAAATGAACTGCGACGGCATTAACGGAATCGCGACGGCGCTTCTGAGCTTGCCTATAAATTCTCGTCTTTCTCTTTCCGACTGTTAGTGTTAGTCAAGTTTCGCCTCTGACGTGGTTTACACGTTGAGTTACCGTGCTCTTTTTGCTTTTTCCTCCTGATGAAGCCCTTTACGAAAGTGGGCGAAACGTTAAGTTCTTCGACTTCAATAATGACACGGTCCAATCCCGGAAGTCGTTTTTTACTTAATGACAATGGCCGTGAAAGCCTTCAAAATTAAATATAAATACTGTTTAATTAGATTTAGTAGCGTAAATTCTAAATTAAACCAAGTACTTGGTAGTTTTTAGATTTTTGTATTTTGAAATTCTCTTTTTGGGTTATTTGTATTTAAGATAAATAGCTATTTAAGTAACAAGGAATGTAAGGACCTATTAACATTTGAGGTAGGCAAGTACAAGCCAAGACGAAGTCGCGGCTTGTTGCCTGCCGAAAATGTTAATAGGCGATACATTCCGAGTTATCTTATTATATTTTTCCCGCTGCTTATCGAAATTTTCCTAGATTTTTGAAAAAATCGTTTGGTTTGTCACCTGTCACCAGAATTAGGTTTCGTGAGTCGTATTACCTGTGAGTGTCACATGTCAATTAAACACTTGCAATTTATAAACAAAACGTCTAAATCTGCATCTTGCTTTGCTAATTTTGTTATCCTAGAAACTTAATAATAATATTAAGTTCCGTTGTCAAGAAAAAGCAGCAAACAAATATAATCACCGACTTACACGTTTTGTAACTAAGACTTACATGATCAGCAGCGGGAAAAAAATTATTACTTAACATTGTCAATATTTCGGATCAGGTGATTAAAAATTAATTTGAAAGTTAATTGAGGTTTAATATGTAAATGTCACATCAAACTAGATAACTATCAAATATCGGAAACGTGTAAAGATAAGTATTTGGAAAGGTGCCTGAATTGATTACAAAATTTAAATATATGATATTAGATTGCTGATGATATCCGTTAAATATAAAGAATATCACAAGTACCTAATATAGTTAAAATTAACACATCCATTCAGCTGATGAAAAGAGAGTCGCATTGCTTAAACTGGGTTAGGCGTGGTTACAAATAATGTCAGCTTGACATAAAACAAATGTCAAAGTTGTAAATGATAAGAAACGTCAAATGATATACGTTTCTTGTGAAGTATAAAGCCTTCATTTATTGAAATATGCTATAGTAAAGGTAAGTTCTAATTTATATTAATATAGAATCTCTTAGGAACAGTCAAGATATCAGGCGTCATCATCTAATTCTGATGCACGCTGTACAAGCGTACATTTCAAAACATGTGCCAGTCTCGAAGATTTTCAGTGGCAGCTCGGAAAGCGTGTTTTGTCTGCAACTCTCAAAACCCCGTAAAATTCATGAATAGAAAGAATAAGCTGTGCGAGTGGAAAGAGGCGAAAACGATCGAATCTCCCCCAACCCTTCCATTAAAATGCAGACTTGCAGACATCTGGCAATAGACTCATGCAGAGTTGGCGCGTTTAGTAAGCCCCCACTTTCGATTCTTCCGGAGTAGCGTGGCTTGATTCCGGGATTCCAACGCGAGTTTTGTACAAGAACACAAGTGGTTTTTGGCGTGTGGTGTCTACGCTGCCCCTTTCGGCCAAAAGCCGTGGGGCGGTTTATGGTTGGTTTTTGTGCGTTTACCGCAGGTTTAGAGCATAACTTCCGCTAATTCAATTTTCATCGTTTAAAGCAGGGCTGTCCAACTTCAAGGGGCTCAAGGGCCACTGTAAAAACTTTGAAGGTTGTGAGGGCCGCATCATAAAATGTGTCGTATGCGACTTTGTGAGTGATTTGTAATTAATATAAGACGTGTATATTTAATTTTTATTTATTCAAGAAGCTTAGGTTACATTACAAAAAACATTGAAACATAAAAGAGATATACAGTTTGTTCCCTGAGGTAACCGACAAACTTACACCATATGTTCGAGAAGTGATTCTAAACAAAAAAAAATCATATTCACTTTAGGTTAATTCCTTTCCGTTCTTGAGATACCGACAAAAGAAAAAATACATCAATTAATGTAAATTTAGGTATAGAGATGTGATGTTTCACCCCCTTACTAAGGGCGTCAAAGATTTACCCCTCGGGTTAAGCTGAAATCGGAGAAATACGTTTACTCAAATATATATTCGATTAGGTAAAACACCAGATTAAAAATAACTCTGAGTTGCACATTATTTAAAATTAACATGTTCTTCTGGAACGGTGTCTGGTTTCGTTGGTCGAGATGCAACCCAATGCACCGGCGAGTGTTGCGGGTACCTATTTGTAGTCCGCCGGTATGCACGCCGATTCTTTGGGAAATGGGCTGAGTGGGTCTTTTGTTCCTGCAAACTTGACCTTCTACTCAGCAGTGATTCTAAGCTGTAATTTTCCGGTGAATTTAGCGATCTTAAGGGTTACCTGGGGCGGGCGTTAGTGCCTAAATTCTGGTGCAGAGGTTGCTGGTACCTTACGACGGCTAGGCGTCGTTCTTGAAGCGAACGCGGTGTCAAATTCTACAGATGGAATTTTTTCGCCTTGAGCCGGAAAATGATGTATACATTCCCCCGGTAGGGAATTTGCAGGCTGCGGAATCGAATGTCGAAGTTCAGGAATTCGCCTTTTAATGACCAAAAAAGAGCCCTGCAGGTGAGTTTATGAAGGGCGGCTACAGGACTCTAGCCGCTCACAAGCGGGGTAGAGGCTGCGATTGCTACAGGTTACAGGTTTAAGTATTAGTAAAATGAGGTTATGAGAAGTATTTCACCAATGGGGGGCCGGGATTTGCGTTTAAAAATTAGACGGTCGGAAATGGCTTTTGAAGCAGTTAGCCCTGCAAGACAGTACAGTGTATTAATACAGGGTTAAAACCTCAGGGATTCGATTTCCCAAGAAAGTTCTACAATCAAGGTGAAATCGAATTCTAGCGGTCTTGCTCTTGCGGAAAATTTGAACTTCTCGGGCTGACAGTACAACACGTCATCTTCCTTGAAGCCTGGTCTGGTAAGGGTTGGAGGCCTACTCCATTAGACAGATCAGCGTGTCACACCAGAGAGCCCAGGTAGAAAAGGAGAGAACAGGATCAGGACTGGTGGACTCAAGGGGGAATTCGATCCGCGGGCCGCAAAAATATCCTGGCGGGCCGCATGCGGCCCGCGGGCCACATTTTGGACAGCCCTGGTTTAAAGAATTTCGTCTCGAATTATCGTAGAGTACACAGCGTGAGTGGTTTGTGTGTGTGTGTGCGCCGTGATTCCCTGATCCCTCGAGTGGTATTGTAGTACCCAAGTGGCCCCCAAAAGCGTCCTAAGACCGATTGACCTAACGAGGGTTAGACATATGGGACCAGTTGCAATTCGTGCATCCCGTTGGTGAACATCACGAATTTCGCTTGCTTACGCAAGGGTTCAGTGGGTTTTAGTGGGTTTTTATAATCACATCATCGCCGAAGTTCAGATTTCCATTGGAAACGTGCAGGCCTGCAAATCGTCTGCGACATCCCCCCCCCCCTCCCGTTTTCCCACTCAGGTGCTCTCGTGACGACTTCCAGCCACGTGGAAACGCGGCCCCAGAAGAAGTTCATCAGGTACTGTAATTTTTGTATTCCTTAAGGTAGATTCAGACTGGCGGTAGCGGCGCGGTGGCGCGCGGTAGCGGAGCGATCCTGAAACCGCTCAGCAATCGCTCTGCACGTTTTTAAATGATATGATTCAGACTAACAAGCTGCGCGGAAGCGGAGAGGTAGCAACAAGCCGGCGGGGAGAGGGCGGTAGGCTGACGGAGCGATTTCGATCGATCAGGGAGCGATTTTTATGAAGAAACCGCGCGGTTAGATAAAAATACAACCATAATTTAGACTGACATATGCACTTCAGTACCGTCCGTAGTTGCAGGCAGATGTGATTGTGCTACAGCATGGAAGAGCAACCAAACATTTTGGGTTTGGAAATTAACTATGCAGTTAAATTGTTCAATCAAATTCGTTTTTACTCGCGTTTCGTTTGCATTTAAAAACTAACTTCTTCAGACGTTTACATTAAGTTTTTAAACAGTTAATTATTTGATCAACTAAATATAGGAGAATGAGGTTCGATTTTACAGATAAACAATGTATATTTTTATCCTTATGATTGTATAATTGATTTAATTGGGGCGGAATGAGTACTTCCTTTTTTATTTTTAAATAAATCATTGACAAAACAATTTATTTTCAAATTATGCTATTAGTAATTAGTATTTAACAGTGTGGAAAATAATTTGTTCTGCGAATTGTCAAATATGAAATCCCGTTGGTTCAAATAATTCTCAGCAACGCGATTTCATGAAACATTTATTGCTAATAGCATAATTTTAAAATAAACTGTTTCCTCAACGATTTATTTAATTTAAAATGTAAAAACGTGAGTGCTAAATTCTCACCAATTAAAACAACTTATACAATGATAAGAATAAAAATATGCATTTTTTATATGTACAATCTAATCTCATTCTCCTAATTAGTTCATCAAATAAGTAACTGTTTAAAAACTTCATTCAGAAGTTAGCTTTTCAATGCTAACGAAACCCGCATAAGAATAAATTTTATTGAACCATTTATTAATAGTTAATTTCTAAACCAAAAATTAAAATACGTAATATTATTTGTTGTTACGTTATTCTTTATTCACCAATAAAAATGATTATTTTGAGTTCAATATTTGTAATTGTTTTTACTTTATAATATACAGTGTGTCCGCGGATTGGGTTCACATAAGATGTAAATGACAAAACATTTTCGAGTTAGATATTAATATTCTAGGAATCGTTCCTGCTTGTTCTCAAACCAAGATTTTGAGAAAGTCAATCAAATTAATTAATATACAGGGTGTTTTTAAAATCAATTTAAAAAAAATCCAAGAGTTAACTACCTTTATTAGAAGAGATAAAAAGAAACTATTAAGCAAAGTTCTTTAGAATTAAGAGTAATGGCAGACTCAATTTTCAGACAAATCGGCCACTCTTCATCTGAACTCTCTGAAGTCTGAACTACTTGTAAACATTTTTAAAAAACTTGTAACATGCACGCCTCTGAACGCCGCTTGCAAATAAACTCACCGTCGAACTACTGCGCACAGTATGAATACCTACTAGTCTAAATACCGCCCAGAATCTTCGCCGCTACCGCACCGCTGTCGCGCCGCTACTGCCAGTCTAAATAGACCTTAAAGTGTGTTACTTTTTATCGCATAATGCGGAGCGGAGCCAGAGCCGGATTAAGGGGGGGGGGCTAAGGGGGCTGCAGCCCCGGGCCACTGAATTTCGGGGGCCTCGAAAAGATTGGAAGGTTATAATCTAGTGCGGTTTCTAATCATTTAGATCCCTTTGTACCCGTTGCATAAATGGGAATGGGGCCTCTAAAAAAATTTAGCCCTGGGCCTCACATATCCTTAATCCGGCTCTGTGCGGAGCGGTGATTTGTCGCCACGTGAGGTGAAAGTGCGTGCATGAAAGTCAGTTAACGCCCACGTGCTCTCCAGGCATATTTATGTGCATCGTTTGTACCGGTATAACCCGGTTTAGATCAGTGACGGCGTTAGAATTATTAACCTGTACGCCCTTCAGGCACATTTTTGTACATCGATTCACAGCGTTAGTGCTATTAATCTGTTGTCAGAGCGCCCCTTTAATCACGTGCATTTGTTTGTATTTTTAGACTTATTACGCTGTTGTTAAGACGGGGGGTGCGAACCCCTCAGGTATGCCCGCTTGCGAACGGAAATTGCCCAGGCTCGCCCAGTGTTCCTTTGAATATAAAACCTCAAGAAGGAGAGTTTCATATAAAAATAGGGAACAAGTTGGGTCTTTAATATAGCGGATAGGTGTTTCCGCTTACATTGACCAGTGGCGTCACAAGGCAAATGGGTAGCAAAATTGTTAAGTTTAAGTTGAGAAGTAAACACTTTTTCAAATATACTTACCACGCCACTGGTGAAAGTTTGTTAGGTTATGTACATTGTTTACATTGTACTGATTGCATGTAATTATTACTTACTGATTAGACGTTATTCCTTTACTTATAGTTGTAGATGTTTGAAAACACACACAAGAAGCACAACTAACAATTTTTCACCACAAGTTTGTTTACAACGAAACCGGCGTAACCACCCGAAACTCACAATAATGAGTCATAAATGGGTTTTACAAATGACGACTTCCGTCGTAGTTCAATCATATGCTACAAGTTGACAACACTCCTTCCTGAGGCTTTATATTCAAAGCAGTGTTCTTATATCAAGGTCAGCGCGTCATGTTGTTATGGCGACGCTGCTTCAATTTAACCTAATTAGTCACAGTTGACTAACCCATTAACTTCTAAATTCTTTCTGAGGTCAATAGATCTCATTTGTTTACTGTTATCTGTGTGTTTTCTTTAACTGCTGTTTTTGTGTACACTTCTGTGCAATAAAATTAAGCACACGTCTTATGACTATTTTTCACAATATTCTAGTTTGCATAATTCTGATCTATTTTAATTGCCTAGCATCAGTTTCAATAAATAATAACACACCTTAACTTAAAAATAACACCTTTATTAAAAGACCAAAACTAAGACCTGTCAAAAAAAAACGCTATTAATAAAGGCAACAAAGCCGTGTGTGCTTAATTTTATTGCACAGAAGTGTACATGATTTGTTTTGGTGTGCTTTTGCCCAGTGGCAGCTTATGTATAGGTTTTGTACAGCGAATCCTGGCGAGACCTGCAAGCGACAGGTAAGTTCCCACGCTGTGGCAGTCGATACATTTCTACAAGGAGGTTGTACAACCGAAGTTTACGGCGCCCGCCTTAATAACCCTGTACCACCTTTGTGGCAACACCCTGTGTATGTGACCACGCTTGTTCCTAAAGTTTTGTCACGTTAGAAGGATACCGCCTATCTCACTGAGCGTTTTAGACGAGGTTTTAGCCTATTTATTCGCGATTTAGGGCAAGCAGTGCCATTTCCCGAATGTGACGTGTGCCATCGGCACCCTCTGGCTATGAGATATAGTAAAATCAATTTAATACCGTAACAAATCAATAGCAATTTTATCATATTTTGTGGGTACGAGGTAATACAGGGTCCAGTCCTAAAAGGAAGCAGCATCTTAAAATTGTAATCCTCCGAATTATTTTAAATACATTTTCTTAATTTGGGGTTTTTCGTTCGTACTTAACAGAATGGTGCGCCTAACCTGCTTTGCTTGAACAACAAAAGGTTTGGTATTGAAGTTAATTGTACTAACCTCTATACTGACTGCAATCCGCATATCAGTTTTTGCAAAACTCCTAAAACCAGGTAGTTGCACTAGATTTCTAACCGGGAGCTAAGCATAATTCATGGTAGAATTAAAGTTTTTCAGGGGATTTTGTTAAGTATAATGCGTTTAATATTTTGTTAAAAACCTATCGTTTTTAATTATTTCATATATTAAGTTAAACAACCTCCGACTTTTATTGAATCGGCCCATTCTTAATGAATGAACATGTCTGGCTTGCTTAACTGTAGCGGGATTTAATGATGATACCGGCTTATAAATCGCAGACCAAACTGTACATACACAGGTAGGTTTTCACAGGATGAAGTAGGTTACAGCTGCGTATATGTTGAAACTGAAAGCGAAGCGAAGGAAAAAAATGATATGTATGTAAAACCTAAAGTGTTATTTTTCTTCTCTTCGCTTTCAAAGCAGCTCGCTCTTATAGGTTATCGTTGCTCCACAGCCTAAGGCAGTGACAAAGAGCTGCTGCGAGTTAATAAAATTAAATGATTATGATATGATCTACAATTGCAAGAGATGACAATATGAAAGGAAAACATCAACAATAGAATAACACAAACAAACAAACTATATTAGTCACTTAACAAGACATTTATTAACACGATAGAAATGACAAGAACGACAATACTAAAGATATGCAAGACAATATTCGTACCAATATCAATATGTAGGTGTGAGTCGTAGGTACTAACGGAAAGACAAAGAAGTATGTAGAGAAATGAAATCTTTTGAGTAGAATTTTGGGGGTCTCAAAGAGAGACAGAACCAGAAGAATATTAAATGTGGTAGATTTGGAGTTAATAAAAAAATGGCGGAAGAAAGATTAGCTAAAGAGATATGAATAACTGAAGTGAAGACGTGTGATAAGAGCGGGCAGACCAAGAACCAAGGAGAAAAAAAGAAAGTAGTGGTCATCCAGTCGTAGTTGTATTGCACAGGTGTAGGTTGTGCTGAGTTATATTAAAATTAAAGTACCTAATTTTGTGAAATAATTTTAAAGCGTTGTCGAGTTTTAAGAATGAATCGAATATGCGGTTGCTAGAATAATCTTGTGACGTTTTGCCATCCCGAATTTAACTTTAGTCCTTGTAATTAATTCTGGTCATTTAACGTTTTAAATCTGGCGTGATATGGCTTCAACTAATTTCGGAAAGGCTCCAACGTTTATTTATTTCTACCTCGGTTAGTTCAAATCGGAGAAATATGTTCACCAACTCTCAAATGTATACAGTGAGGAAAACAGGGTAATTACCATTGATATATTGTGGTTAACTAATTTTACAAAATAATCGATAATTGTAATTAAAATGAAATGTATATTAACAAAAATTAACAAATCCTGTTGAGGTCGTGTTGTTTCAATTTCCTGTTGGTCCGCAACCCATCCAGCAGGTGAACACGGCAGGCTGCTTGGTCCGAGATTGAGCCAAGTATGTATTTTGGCCCTGTATAGCGGATGCCCCTACAGAGCAGCTTTGTTGATAACGGCTTTGTTTACATTTGCCGGGCTGCAATTATATGCGGAATTTAAGGAGTTTTACCGATACTTGTGACTCCTGGGGTGCATAAGGGTTAGTTTGGCTGGTGTTCGTGCTCTGGGAGGACAGTGCGCTGTTCCCGAGGATGATTGGACCGCGGAATTCTCCAGGTGAAATTTGCCGATTTTTAGCCGGGCAAATGCACTTGATAGCTCGGTCTTTGCGTGCAGCAGCAGGATTCCCCAGGTTAGGGCTCAGGTTTCGCTTTTTGGGCTGCAGGAAGGCGTCGCTGGACGTATATTGTGACCCCTACAGGTAATCTAATTACGGCAATTATTTTATTCGTGCCGCTTTCAGGAGAAACATACAATATTATTTGTACCGGTACAGTTAATATCGGAGTTTTAATATTCTTGCTGCTTACTGTCGTGGGGCTTATGGTAAACGGGAAATACTTTTAAGAAACAGAGAGACGCTATTACATTTTAAACGCTTAGGTTGGGGTTTTGGCGGAGACGTTTAAGAGACAGAGAGACGCTATCACATTTTAAACGTCTGGAGAGGATTTGGCATCAGGGAAGTCCAAAGACTCAAGTCGAGACTGGACAGAATCAGGACTGGTGGACTCAAGTGAAGTCAACTGCTCGCGGAGTCTCCTTATATACTCTCCGGGAGGCGTTATCGAAACAACCGCTCTGAGTAACATTGGAGTGGGAAACGACGCAGTCGTTTATTCAGCGCAACTACGCGCATAGCGGGTAAGAGTTTGCTATCACGGGTTCGAGCGCTTGTTAGATGCAACGCCTGATAACTCCTGAATTAGCGATTCATAAATTACATACATTGTTTAATGTACATTTTATAAATTTATGCAGATGCTAGCGTTACAATATTTATTATGTGTAGATTTTCTACGTTACCTTCTGTTTAAAAATATGAAAGGATATGACATGTTAATTAGATTCAATCGTTACATAGAAAAATTAATCGGGCTCGATATGTCATACATATTTATTTTTAGATAAAAATCGTGTTAGATTTGCTATGTGAACAAGCAGCTGCACATTTGTTCCTATTTCAATGCTGAACAGAAATTAAAGTTTGTTGTGTTCTTCACTACAACTTTCGCTCAATAATAATAAGCATATTACTAATTGATGGATTTCTTATGGAAGATTGGGAGCAATTACATTGACAATAAATATAGTTACGAAAACAACAGTCGCATAAAAAATTTAATTGTTCTGATGGTGATGGTGATCCATGTCAAATAATACGCAATTCGTCTCAGGCTATCTAATTATGTAACTTACATGGACAGTATATAAAGACCTGTTTATAAATCACTAGTTGCAAGTTTTAAAGTTAAATAAAAACAAAGCCCTGAGCGACCTGTTCTGTGACACGTCTTTTAGCGGGGAGAGAAGCTCGTCGGCCAACTGGAAAAAACATCTACGTCTTGTGAAAAGCACCTTTATGTAGTGATCGGGAACGTAGATTAGCCACCGCATTTGCGGGATGAATAAGTGAATGGTGTCATTAATGCGACATACTGTGATCATGATGCTTGTTCTGGCATTTGCGATTTTTCAAGTTGTTTTTGCGGCGAGTAAGTTTTTACTAATTTATTAAGCTTTGTGTTGCGGTGCTAGATTACAGTAGCTACTGATTTTCAGTGCCACCATAACGTAAGTAAGACTTGATCACTAACCACTGTCTTTGGTTATCTTGTGGAAGTGTACGTTTGGTTTTCGTGTTGGCATACTAAGGCCATGAGGTGATTTGGGTAAGGGCAGATGTAATAAATTCCTGTCATATCTACTATTGCTTTGTTGTTGCACATTGATAACTTTATTACAATGTCCAAAAATCCTAATGCAAGTTAAGTTTAGTGCACAGTTAATATCATCTTTGCTTAAGAACTGTCGGTGATAAAGTATTACAAATAGAAACAAAATGCACGAAGTTGGAAACCAAATTATCTTAATTGCAGATATTTAAACTGGCGTTTAGCAGAATTATTAATGATGCGTTTTTAGTTATTATGGAAACGACGTGCAAAATTCACCCATACAAAATGTTTTTGGCACCTAATCATCGTTGTTTTTTTAATGTATTTAATTGAAAAAGGTAACACTATTCATGCTTCTAGACAGGGGCGGGGAGTAAAGTTTTATTAGTATTGATGTTTTGCAACGGAACTAATGCCCACAAAAGCAAGAATTATTCTTATTAACACTAAGAAGAGGAAGATGAGAAATATATGATTTATTCAACATAATGACCTTTATTTTGCAAATGTTTACTGATACGAGTACAATCGGAAAGTAAATATTCAACTTTTGCTGCGAAGATTGCAACTCGATATAAAACGGTACAATGTACAGGGGCTGTTCTGTTAATTGTTAGTTGTAGGAGAAATGCAGACTTTAGACGACAATAACTTCGTTGTTTTTCAAAATAGTTCCTTTTGTTCACTCCTTTGACCCACTTCTTGAAACAGGCAGAAAAGTTCGCTTTCGGTAGACTTCCAGAAATCTCTTACCCCGTATATTTTTTTAAAATCTGGAAACAAACAAAATCGCTAGGAGTAAGAGATGGACTCTATTGAGCGTGAGTGACCAGCTGATCTCCAGATTTATGTAAAAAATCTAACGTTCTTGCAGCTGCATGCGGAGTTGCATTATCGTGGTGTAACAAAATGCCACATAAAGCAAAGACTTGAAGAAGGCAAACTTCTGTATTACGATCATCAAGAGGATACGTACAATTTGACCTCTGCGTCTAAAGAAAAGAGCAATCATTTTGTTTATGTTTGCGTGCGCTGCGAATAACTTTTATTGGTACAACATCATTTTAAAAAATCCCAACTCTTGATTGTTGTTTATTTTTCCCTTCTATATATCCTAAATTCTCAAAGTTGTACGTGGAAACTGTCAAAAGAACGAGCTTCCAATATTGATGCATGTGTTTCTGTTTCTATTGGCACCTATGGTGTACTACTAACAATTAACAGAACAGCCCTCGTAAATCAAGCTTCTTTCTAATTGTTTATTTAAAGCCACTTGGCGCAAATTGGTACATCGGCACCGTTGAATGTAAACAGTAAACCACTGTAATTCAAAGAACATTTGCGTAAACTGGCTTGCATATTGTTTAGACTGTGAACGGAAAATTACCTCAAGGGTTATATATCTTTTGCGCTTCAACATCTATGGGCCATTAGTGCCCTACAAAAATGTACAAAGAACAGCTGATATTATAATAGTAAATTAATATATTTAACATAGTGGTTCTTTCATCCACTATTGGATAAAAATTTTCCCAATTTCTTTAAATATATTTCTTTCTTGTACTTTCTGCAACCACTCTTTTACTGCTACCTTCACTATATCGTCTCTCTATTTCATCAGCTGTCTTATCACGTGTTTTACAAGTTCAGGATTTTTATTCGAGTACTCTCTTTGTCAATCGATTGTCTGTTACTCGCGATCCTTACAATTACATTTCCTCTCATTACGTTGTCGGTTTTGGTTTGTTCTCGTATTCACGTGCATATTTCTCTTTTTCGGTTTTAATTGAATGCCCTTTCCACACTACCTTGAGTTACTGATTTGTATACAGTGAGGACAATTTTTGAATTTAACGTTTTTCTGCATTTTTCTGCTTTGTATTTCAAACTTTAGTATTTTTTCCGGTTCATTTAAGCCTAATTTAAAGTTTAGTTGTGTTTCCAAACTCTATTCCGTTCTTTTCGAATATTAGCGTCTCTCGGCTTATTTACGTTCGTCGATATTTAATTCCAAAGTTAGTTTTTTTCTCGCACGTCATATGACTCAATGTGCCCTTATTATATTTGTAACGAGTTCTTGGCGCCAGAGAGGCGATTTCTTGGCTTATAAGTATTTCCTCTTTGTAAGCGAAAATTTGCTGATTTAAGATTACATCATAACGACATATTTCGTACAACCCCATAAGTTGAAGAGGGTGCGAACTTTATGTAACGTCTGCTCATTTTAATTTGGTTTTGGAATTTCAGTCCGGAGCAATTCATTCCCGCTTCCGCCTTGAGTTAGTTAACAAGAGTTTTTGAAATCGCCCCCCCCCCCCTCCCCCCAGCGACTTCGGTCGTTGAGGGAGCCCTTTGAAGCACTTAAAATTAACTGTATGCTTTTCGGAGCCGTTGGTTTTTTTAATGCCCATTGAGGTTGTGAGTTGTTTCGTTTCGAGGCAACATTTTTGGCTGTTCCGTCGAGATGTGTGCTAGTTGTCGAAGTTGAAGGAATGCAAATGAGTTAGTTGTGGTCGAAGGATCCTTACCAGGGGGTTGCGAGACCTCCAGTGCCGCATTAGCGAATTTAATTATGGGATTCTCAAAGGCACCAGCTCTATCTTACCGAGACGTCACGTCGCAAGTTGGAAGTTTCGGTTCGTCGTTCATTTACCTTCTGTGGGGTTTATTGTCGCTGCAACTCCTGAATGTGGTAAACATCATTTTGAAGCCCTATTCTCGCATCCACAAACACCCTTTTAAGCAGTTGCCGTTTCACCGGTCGCTGGCAACTTCAGTGGACATCAATGGAGGCTCCTTGAATTCTGCAAACCAGGTATTTGCCCTAGTTATTACAGTGCATTTCAAAGCCTTTTATGCGACGCTGTTCGGAATATGTGTGTGAGTAATTTAAGCTACCGTATGACGCGCACTCAATTTCAGATTTTATGTTGCGCTCTTGGTGAATGTCGCCGTAGTAAATTTTGTTGTCAAATTCACGTTTGCTGATGTCATTATTGTAGATGGACTTTGTTTTTGTCAAGTAATTTTAAAGCTACTAACCCATTTATTTGTTTTCATATTTTTATAAATATTTCCCATGTCTTTAATTCAATCGATTTCCTTTAATAAATTATTTTGTGCGTTATTATTTCATATATCAACTGTTGCATGCGTATTTATATTTTCTTTGTGTAAGAAATGTAGGAGAGTTTTAGATAAAATGAACTAAAGGTAAGTTCACTGAGGCTGTCCCCTTTTAAGCTCCGTTTATGGTTTCCACTTTTACGTAAATGGATTTACCGACAAAAGTGGTGGCGCTTAACCTTTACCATCTGTATTTCGTTTACCGGATCGTAGCCCTAATTTTAGGTCGTAGAGAACCCCGCCTTCTCACTGAGCGTTATAGTCGGCACCCTTTGTTACAGCCCATCGCAACGGGATTGGGGCAATCGATCCGAGAAATTCTCGATTTTGTAACGTATTTGACAATTTGACGCCTTGCCGTAATATAGTTTTTATGTGTTTACACACTGGCGCTTTGTCGTAAGGAGCACTTTATGCTCTAACAAGCTAGCATCCCAAAGTGGTGCCATATTCTTTTGTCATAGAGTCGAGTTTAGGCTGTAACAATACAACCCGAAGAGTCCAAGATTCAAAGCCATAAGAAAGGGCCCGTTGCCTATATGCATTAAAAACTTTCTTTTTAAACAGATTGAAATGTTATCTTTGAGAATGCCCCGCAATCTTGCAAAAGCTGACTAGCCTAGCTTCATTCTTCTTTCTACTTCTAATATTTGAACATTATTTCCCATGCTTGTCTTTGACTCAGATATATAGTTGTGTCAATTTCTTTTAGTACTTTTTTTGTATTGCTTTCCGTCGCCTATCTGTTATGTTTCTGTTTACCGTCACTTTCAGTCTATTAACTCTGGCATTCAGGATGTTTTGAGCTGCAACTGATTTGTTTCTTCGAGATTAGTGTAATTCTTCATTATATTCTTCAGAGCATATAATTTTGATCTGTACTGGTATCGTTTCCATATTTGACCTTTTTATTTGTGAGTTACCTTGAGATATGTTCTTTTTTTAAACCTTTACTATAATTTTGTCTATAATTTTACTGTGGCCTGTGTTCATTTTGCTATTTATTTCTACATACTTAATTGTTCCGTTCTTCCCTTCTTCTACAATTTTTTTTTCGAGCATCACCTCCTGTGTCCAATTTTTTATTACTTTACGTTGTTGTCTCTATAGTTTTGTCTATAATTTTACTGTGGTCTGTGTTCATTTTCTTATTTATCTCTACATACTTAATCGTTCCGTTCTTCCCTTCTTCTACAATTTTTTTTCGAACATTACCTCCTGTGTTCTTTTTTTATTACTTATTTAATTGTGTTGATTTAGTTACCGCTACGACCGAGTATATTACAGTTTTAGTAATTATTTTATTTGTTTCGTTTCGTACGACCTAGAGTATGTAGCATTTCTTTTAAAATTGGATTTATTTATTTAGAGTTATTTAATACTTACACATTGTAATTATATGTTTAAAATTTTGTTCTTCGTTACTTTATTTGGGTTTATCCAAGTGTATTTACTTCTGTTCTGTCCCTTGTTTCAAAGAATGTATTCTTGGCGCAATATTGAGGTTGTTCTAAGAATTTTACGTCTTTTCTTCATGCTTCCAAGGCGATATTCCTCGAGGTAATCCTTCCTCACCAAGCCTTCTTCCGCCGATCTTTAGTAGAGATTTTTCTGCTGCCAAAATTTCATTTATCCCTCCTCTTCACAGATACTCGTTATAGTCCTGATCCTCCAACCGAGGATAAGCCCTTTAGAGGTTATAGGCTCAATTGAGAAATCGTTTAGGTTTACCCAGTTTATATCAGCCGACATCGGGCGATTGTATCTTTTGTTCTGAAGCACTGCACATTATTGTTTTCAACAATGGTATGTTACAGACTTCGCAGCTGGAATTCGCTTGCCTGTTTTAAGGTGATTATGAGTTGCCCGTACGTGGCAAAGTCGTATACGATTCAATACCTTTTTTTCCCTTTTTACTAAATTTAGGCGGCGTATTTATTTCTACATGACAGGATTAATTCGCTCTTCTCCTTACAATTTTATTTATTATTCAATAGAAAGTAGGCGGCTAAGCCGATATAACTTTCATCTGTGTTGTGTACATTTAACAAAACAAATATTCTATACATGATAACTTAACAAGACAACTAAGTTCTGCAATTAACAAAAGCAAAAAAAAGAAAATACAAATCAACATGAAAAACATGAAAAAGTGAAAAAAGAAAATAATTTTAAAGAGAAAAAAAACAATTATTTAAAAAAAACAATTATTTTAAGTAAATTTTAAACTATAGGTATAGACTGAAGTTATCCAACACGGATTGTACAGCAATGTGTAAATGCATTTGTATTATTTTAAACTTATTTAACGCTTATTTAAAACTTATTCATAATGCGTCCAAGGAGTTTTTGAATGAATTTACACTTGAACTCTCGACTACACAGACAAATAAACTATTCCATGATCTCACTATGCGATTTGTGAAAAAGTATTCCCGCGAAGTTTGAAAAATCTGTCACAATGCAGTTTAAAATTGTGACCTCTTAGACCATCATAGTCACTGAAATTGAGCATGTCTCTTAACGGAGAGTTATAATAGTTTTTGACTATTTTGGAAGTTTCAATAAGGTCGCCCCTGGTACGCCTGGATTGCAAAGTTCGTAAATTAAGCAACGATAACCGATATTCATAGGGTAAACCTCTGAGTTCAACGGGGATCTTCGTGGCTCTTCTTTGTACTCGTTCAATAAGATCGATATCCTTGATGAAGTAAGGGTTCCACACCGGTGCACAGTATTCTAAGTTAGGTCTGATGTATGTTTTGTAAATTTCCTTAAAATTATCACTTGATAAATGTTTAAAACAATTAGACACCATGTAGATTAATCTGTTAGTCTTTTTTACGACAACGGTGATGTGTTTGGACCACTTTAGATCATTCGTTATGATAATTCCTAAGTCACATTGTTCATCCACCATGTTTAAGAACTGGCCGTTCAAATAATAAGCTAGATTAGGATTTGTTTTTCCAATATGTAGAATGTTACATTTTCCCACATTTAAAGATAGTAGCCATATCTCACACCATTCACTAATACTATTTAAATCATTTTGAAGGACAATATGATTGTTTAATGGGGAGTTATATAGTTTAACGTCATCGGCAAACATGTTAGTTGGAGATGCAACATTATACAGTAAATCGCAAACATTATACAGTAGATCGCAAACATAGATCAGAAATAGTAGAGGCCCGAGCACTGAGCCTTGCGGTACTTCACTTCTAACGTCAAGAGTATCCGAAAGAACTCCTTCTCTACGAACTTCAAATCGGCGATTAGTGAGAAAGTTGCTCTATAATTTTCCTCTTCTTTTAATTTCTATATTGTAGATCATATAAAATACGGTCGTGTTTTTGTCACAGTGGAGGAGGTTTGAGTTTTCATATGTTCGGTAAGAGATTCATTTCTGATAGATGGATAGCCCAGGATGAGAAAAATGTATATTTAGAAGCCATTATGAAATTATATTTGCGCTGAACTAGGACACGCTACTTCAAGCAATTTATAGTTACTTAACAAACAAGTATGTTAACGAGAGAGATTAATAATCATATATAATGCAACTAGTGGGTTCTTGATCATCAAATAATCATTTCCGTTTACATGAGATATATTGTTTGGCAATTACCCGAGTCCGAAGGACGAGCGTGATTGCCTAAAACAATATATCGACTAGAAACAGAAATGATTTGATAATCAAGAAGACACGAGTTGCATTCGGCTAGATTATATCACGAGTCAATAAACAACTTTTGAATAGTTTATTTTAAATATTAAAAGTACAGTTAATGTGGTTGTTATGACAATTGTACTGACAGCAGGTAAAGTGATGTTTGTGAAGGCGTGTGATTATCACCTATTAATCAGGAAGGTATGTGATTGTCAGTTGCTATGTATATTATCAAAAGTTAGTACATGCGTAACTATGCATTTTGCCGTTTTTCATTGGTTGATGTTAGAGGGAGTGGTATAATCGAGACAATTTAACGCGTGAGCGCTAGCGAGCGCGTTAATTGTAGAGATTATTAATATCCGATTAACACACGAGTTGGTTACAATATTTTTCCATTGATCGTATCTTATTAATTTGAAGAAAATCTAATTATATTCCATGAAAAGAATTTGACACTTACAGTTTTGACATTAATGGTATCTTTGATTACCTATACCAAAATCGTCTATTAATAAAAAATCATTCATTAACAGGGGTTATTACTACACGATTTTAAAAAAAATTGTATTAATAAAAAATCATTGATTATTAAGGGCCATTAATAGATGATTTTCAAGCCATTAATCAATTAATGAAACCCATATATAAACGATCAATGGAAAAATAATTAATATATTACAGTATGGAATGATTGCAATTATTAGAATA
The DNA here is from genome assembly GCA_940337035.1 of Agriotes lineatus. Classification (NCBI taxonomy): domain Eukaryota; kingdom Metazoa; phylum Arthropoda; class Insecta; order Coleoptera; family Elateridae; genus Agriotes; species Agriotes lineatus. The sequence continues at coordinate 34,350 of CALNHX010008696.1, forward strand.
GCTCATTTGATGTTTACCACTGTCGTATATTCTCAAGCCATAGCATTCATCTTTTGTCTGCCCATCTTTTGCTGTTCATTTTACCTTCAATAATCGATTGCAAGATACAATACTTCTCACTACGCATGATGTGGTGTCTCATTTTTCTTAAAACGTCATTATTAGGTATATGTTCTGTCCAGTCAATTTTTAAACTTCTTCGAAATACTTACATTTCGAACGCTCCCATTCTTTTGGAGGTAGCTCCTGTGAACATTCATGCCTCCACGCCATTTAGAAAAAATAGGCTCACTGTATTGCTAAAGAACACATGACGCACATTAAAGAAGATGTCTCTTCCTTTTTCAGTTCATTGTCATATCTCTCTATACTTGAAATGTAAATTTTAGAATTCACAGCAGGCCATGATGTTAGTTAATTTTACTATTGTACTACAAAAGGTACAGATAACAATTAGATATTAAAAATTAAGTCAAAAGGACAGGTTAATACTAATTGTCAAAGTCAGATAACCAGGCTATAACTGAATATTGATTAATGCCAAAACTCTTAATTACAATTCAAATGACGAAAATGTTGTCAGCTGTGCCAAGCAGGGACAAAATATAAAATTAAAAAAATGATAATATGATTACAAACATGCTACATGTACAAACTTAAAAAGCAAAATTAGGAAATATTGTAATTAATAGTTATTAACATCATTAGGCTGATTTATAGCAAATATTGGACGCGGTTGAATTTTGTAATCCGGGGCGATAGCCGAGTTTTATAACCCACTAAGTCCGTTATTTGCATATCGGCCGTGTGTTTTTCCAGATTTTTTGTAATAAAAATGTATACATTTTAACAACAATTTATTAAACATAATTTAAAAATTAGGTGATCCTTAATGACCATTATAAATGACGTCATTTTAAAAAAACAGATACTCCTTAACGGCCGGCGGCTGTTCGGAATGACTTTTGATGTGTTTATTTAGGTCAGTTAAAATACGATAACGGTACAGTATTACGAAAAATTATACTATGGTTCCATTGACCATTTATTGAGCATCCCAGGTAGGTGGGGTATTCCATTTTTTCTTGTTTTATTTTTGTTCAAGCGAATTCCGTATTTCTCCCCTACGTTTACGATTTCATCTATTAGTCGTTGGGAATTTAGGTATTACGCCGTTTGGTAGTGCAAAAAATAGTATACACACCACGGTAGCGAATCCTCTTATAACCTTCGCGCTTTAGATACTTCGCGCTGCGCGCTCAGTATCTAATATGCGCTCAGGTTATAATACTGCGCTTCGCTACCTTGATGTATAATATACTATTTTATATTCAGCAGCTCTCAATAGTTGCTACAAAAATTATTGGGCATTAAAAGGAAAAATTAAGAAACCGTAATTTTTATTTTCTATTTATTTTAAATCATTTTTTTAACTAAATGTGGTTCAGTTAACTCAAATATTTCCAATTTAAATTTAAAACATGAATCACCCACATAATTTCCGAACAGCTACTTCTGATTTAACGAAGCTTTAACTTGTTAGTTATAAAGATATTCTAAATATGTTATTAATAATAAAAAATGTTTACTGTAGTCCTCTCTAGCTACCCTAAAAATCTCCTCCGTATGTTATAAATCACCCTGTATGATGAGAGAATCGATATTTTTGAGCTCTGTTACTTGGCTGCATAGAGATTAAATAAAGCTAGAATAATCTAGTTTGAATCTGAAATAAAGTATAGTCATTATCGTTTCTTCATTGCCCCTTTTACCCCTGCCCCCCCATGCCAAGGTCTAATGCTGAATAACTTTTAAAAAACTTTTGGCAATCATTCCTTAGATGTCCAATTCGAGAGTGCTAAGGCATTTCGTTTACATAATGCTATATCTGTACCGTCCAGTAATATTGTTGGTTTTGATATAGATATAGATTGTTTTTGGTGAGAAAGCAAGTCCGTTTTCCATGCTCCAAGTAAGTACCTTGTTTATCGTACTTTGCAGTTGATGCTGTGAATAAATTACATCCTTATTTGCAATGCAAATTGCAACGTCAGCTGAGAACAAGAGGTGTTGGAGACGAGCAGTGATGCAGATTGCGATATAATTTATAGCGATTCGAGAAATAGCGATACTAATTAGCTAGCCTTGGAAAATACCAGTTTTTGTGTATTATTCCGAAATGCTTTGTCCTAATTTTGCTTTTTTAATTTTTTTAATATTAGATTTTTATATTTATTGCCAGATCAACAATTACATTGTTATACATAGCATGGATGTTACATATGGTATACTTGATGCAGACTAAGGTAAGGAGACTATTTGGCTGTCTCAATGGACACTTCACAATAACAGCGACAGTGATTTGCTATGTCGGCTGAAATTACATCGTGTTAGGCGCCGTTTGAGTCTTGTGTGGATCTGTGTTTAAAATAGTTCATAATGAAACGCGCCACTACACGCACTTGAGTTGATTATGAATTTTTTGGCACTCATTTTAATGTAATCTTTAATAGTCATGAGTCTGGTATAACCTTGGACTAGTTTCTGATTAATAGTAAATCTTCTGTTCGCTAAAAATCTGTTGATAAAACTTCGTACTTATGCTTTCTTTGACGTCCCACTTGGTAAGCATTGTAATCAGAGCCGGATTAAGGGGGGGGGGGGGGCTAAGGGGGCTGCAGCCCCGGGCCACCAAATTTCGGGGGCCTCGAAAAGATTCGAAGGTTATACTTAATCTATTGCGGTTTCTAATCATTTAGATCCCTTTGTAACCGTTGCATAAATGGGAATGGGGCCTCTAAAAAAATTAGCCCTAGGCCTCGCATATCCTTAATCCGGCTCTGATTGTAATTACCTTAATTGTGCGGATAACATCAAGGGCTCTCTGTATATATAGGAAAACTATTATTAATTATTCGCTGTTTATAAATGCAGTCCTGATTTATATTTGTACTTTTGTAATATTACCTGTTGTTGATCGTCTTCTTCTGAATCCGCTCTACGCTCCCGGATCTTGCTTAGTGTACTATAATGCAACCGAAACACAATTCCAAGGATTGGTTTTGTCTTTTTTTCCTCCATATGTGATTATGTAATTTATAGAATATGTGTGAATGTGAATGTGGCCGGAAGATTTTTTAACATTTTGTAGTGGACGTCATCGGAGCCTAAGCAAGAATCTCCAGATCCACTGATCGCCCTGTGTATTACTCTTATGTTGTGATCGGAATTATATACATTACTGTCGTAAGTAGTAAGCGTAAAGTAATTGTTTTTTTCTTTCTCGTCTGTATTTATTCCATTTGAATTTATTTTCTATGTAACTTGACAACATTTACTGAGATTGTTAAAAATGTGCTTCCAGTTTTTTGTTTTATATTTAATCCTGGAACTATTTTTACTTTAACTATTTTTGAGTTTTTACCAAAATATTCCTATCGAGGGTTGTGTTCCACTGAGCCAATATAATTTTCCGACGATCCTTTTTTACTAGCATTGATTATATGCTCCTTGCTTGCGCTCTTAGTTCCTTCGTCTAAAAGACGAAGGAAGTATTGCACTCACAGAAAAATCACTTTCCGAAATTTCTTCAGATCTTCACGCTTCAGAGTCCCTAGATGAGGAAAAACGTGTTTTCTCAATTCCGTCTGTCCGTCTTTCTGTCTGTCTATCTGTCTGTCTGTACTGTCTGTTCGTCTGTCTGTAGGCGGTACAGCACAAAAACTATTTATTGAAAGAAGAAATATTTTGCATGCTTATTAATTTTTATATGTCTACCTGGCTCGAAACGGAATACACTTTCGATCAAATATATACAGGCTGAGCACCTTAAAGAAAAAGGAAGCATTGCAATCGCGGAAAAATCACCTTCCGAAATGTCTTCAGATCTACGCGTTTCAGGGTCCCTAGATGACTGAATGCGTCGGTTTTCTCAATTCCTTCTGTCGATTTGTTCATCTGTCTGTCCATCTACTTGTGTGCCTGACCACCTGTTAGCGGTATAGCACAAAAACTATTTGTTGCTAGAAGACGATATTTTGAATGGTGATTATATCTCCCTGGCTCTAAATCGAGAGAATTTTTCTCTTTTTTCCTTTGATAGTTTCAAAGTTTAGTTTTAAAACTTCCACTTGTGAGGAACGTTTCGTGTAAAGCCTTTTACAGATTTTTTAAATTCCAATACAGTTTCTCCTCTTTTCCGTTTCTTATATTGTATCAACAGAGTAATTTATATTTGTAAGAGGTTTTGCTCTAGGTTGTAATGATATCACCAAGAAGTTATCCAAGAAATAGACCACGTTTAGTGAGCTTATCAGCATTCTAGCTTAGAATAATTGCAGACTACGAAACATATGCGTTACGTGCAAATATATATGGCATTGGAATGTAACATACTACTTTGGCTAATTATTTGCTTAATTTTTGAGCCGTGAATAAGTACCACTATTAATGAACTTTTTAACCTCGGGCAGCTCATATGCCAAGATCCAATTTACTCTCTCAAGTATATAGAAAAGTACACATAACATAACAGGGATTTATTTGGGTATAACTATTTACATTGTGACATAATAATAAATAAACTATTTTCCGTATTTGGTACAAAAGAATATTGTCTTCTTCTGTGGTCTCTTCGGGTACCTGGCAGGTAGACAACCCCTTTTGCTTCTCGGGTTAGACCGGTTGCAGGTCACTCAGATCGTGCACGCACCGGGATTGTGTAAGGTCACTATATCAATTAGGTACCGCCATTCCATTCCTCGCTTGAGAATGTGAGAAAATTGTGAGATAAGGATAACAGATACAAATTTCCCAAGTGCAATAAGGAAGACACTAGTATTTGGGGATTTTCTTTTTGGTGTAATGGCACTTGTAAAGTGAGGAATCTGTTAGGTTATGTGTTTTTATCCCCAGTTGGAGAAAATTGTGCGACAAGGATAGATATAAAAAATCACTAATGGCGGTACCTTATTGATATAGTGACCTTAGGATTGTGGTTGCGCAAACGTCATCTAGCGGCCAAGACTGTAAATATACAATTCGAGGTTAACTTTGTTTATTTTTGTCGAACATAGTAAATTCGGGTGTAATCTGGTTTATTTCGGGAGTTGTGACTATAAATCAACGAAGGGCGAAGGCCTGACTTGCCCGCAATGCCGAATAGCTTCTTTTAGCAAGTAAAATGACAGTATATCAAATTCGTTTCGTAACAGTAATAACCTTCAAAGTTGCTAATTAAACCACGGAGATTTTGATTGTTAAATTAAGGCACTACGGGAAGGCTTAAGACGTTTATAAAACAGGATTCCTCCAGGTGAGTAAAGCTCTGAATTCTTAAGTTTTATGAATAAGTTTCGTATTGGTTCTTGCGACTAGTGTGGAGGGCTTCTCCAGAGGGGCTTTAAAAATAGGGAAAAGACAGGTCTGTATACCAGGGGCCGTTTCTACAGGTCGAGAAAAATTTGTAACTGATCGTTTTGGTCGATACTCACGAAGCCATGAAACGATTGTTATTACAGCGAATTCAGGGAAAGTTTTAACAGAAATCGACATTGATTTATAACGGGTCGTTTTGGTCGATAATCACGAAGCCATAAAACGATTGTTTTAATAGAAATCGAGATTGGTTTATAACAAGTCGTTTTGGTCGATAATCACGAAGCCATAAAACGATTGTTATTACCGCGTGTTCAGGAAGGTTGCCCTGGAATTTCTAGTCGCAGGAATCAAGTGTTTCGGACTGGTTTCAGGAACTAGGTCCCCCGAGGACCTAGAGCAAGACGCGGGTCAGTGTCGGCGGACGCAAGCTCATCTAACAGCGTGCGTTATTTATTTATACTATACCATACTCTTTATCAGTGCTGGAAATTTGGAAGGGATGCGCCGGACGACGTCCTGTCGATGCGGGCGCAGAACGATGATTTTGTCGTGTTATCAATTTTCTCGCGCTTTGGCGATGTTTTCTAGGTGAATGTGACGGAATTTTAGCGGGACGAAATTTGAACGCATTCCAATGCGTAGAAATAATAATTTCGGCCGGAGCTAACGTCACAGGAAAACAAAATCATCGACTAACATTTAATTTGATCTCTATATCTATAGGTTATTATTGAATTATCTAAACCTAGGCTACGGTAATCTAAAATCAGAAGCGCTTTTATCACTTTTTTCATTTACAAACAGCTCTTAAATGCTACATTATCGTTTCGTTTTGGGATATACGAAACTATTGTGTCATAGGTGACATAAAATTGAGGATATAATTTCCGTTACCAATTCAAATTAGTTTATTCTGATTTTTCCCAGCATTGTAATTTTACTTTTTAACAACATTTTTTTGCAATTAGAAGGAAGTTAAGAAATCATAACAAGGCAAAAGTTGTGTCCTTTCCATAGACTTTAGTGCGGCGAATTATACGTATTTTATACTTTCATGCTCTACACACAAGGATCTTCAGCATAGTAATGTCAATATCTTAAATTATTATTTAGCTGTCGAAATGGCCAACTGTCTCTGACGAAGTTGCTCGTACATGATAATATTTGAATTCACATAATATAGTTTTGATGGCTGATTTCCTTTATGGTTAAAACGAATAGTACTTTATATAAATGGCGACTTCTTTGTAAAGATATTGTTGCTCTAAATATGAGACTACCACGTTCTTATCCTATAAACAACACTTAGCTTTTCCATGTGATCTACGTATTCTAGCTAAGATATTCTTCTCGCCCTCCTAGGGCGTCGAATTTTACTTCACTTTATCAGTAATTGTCACTAATTTTTTCATCTGATTTTCTACATTGTTTACTATCCCTTGCTAACACTTTCACCTCCGGTATGGATCTTCCTTTTTCACTCACTATCACTTCTGATTACTTCGTCCATGCTGTTCTTGGTCTACCTCTATGCTGTTTCCCTTCACATTCATTCCCGTAACTACTATTTCTACTGCTACTCTTTCAGTTTTATTACTAACTATATCCCTCCTGGCATTTCCCGTTACTTTTCGTAAATTGTTCGTTTCAGTGGCCGTTACTTTTTATCTTAATTTATCATTTAATATCCAATTCCCTGCAGAGTGTGTAAGTGTAAGTACAGGTTGATAATTTCCCTTTTTCTATAATTGTATTATTGATAGCACGGTTAATTTGATTGACTTTATTTATTCAACTGATAACTTCTTGTGCCAGTTCTCATCGTTTATGATAATTGTGTCTAGGTGTGTGTATTTTCGACTTGTTCTAATGTACTATCATCCAGTATTATTGCATTAGTTGCTGTTTAATCCTTAGTAAATTTTATGACTTTGCTATTACTGAAGTTTATGATTAAGTTTGCTTTTCCAGCTCCGGCTTCCATACATCTATTACTCTTTGTAAATACATATCATTCTTTGTAATTGAAATTACACTATATGCGTAAATTAATTGTTTTCAACGGAGGATGTTTTAAAAAGCGTTAACAAGCTTTACCGTCTCTATTTCCACTACTTTAATTTTAATTTTCACCACTTTGTCGTCTTGTTCAAAGGTTACACATTTTACTACCACGTTTCGTTTATTTTCCTTTTTTACACTCTTCCATTTTCTCCTCCAACTTTGTAATTCTTTCTTCCAGTACCTTTTTTACTTCCCTTGTCTAAAAGATTAAGGCACTATTGTAATCGTGGGAAAACCACTTGTCGAGATTTCTTCAGATCTTCACGTTTCACGGACCCTAAGATGCCGAAAAATAAGTTTTCTCAATTCCGTCCGTTGCTTTGTGCATGTGTCTGTCTGTTAGTTTATCTATCCGTCTGTCGGTTCGCGGTATAGCTCAAAAATTATTTGTAGTTGAAAGACAATATTTTCCATGCGGATTATACAGGGTGTTTAAAAAATACGTTCGGATATTTTACCCACTTATACATTTCATCAATACAAGTAAAAAAGTCTTAATAAACATGGGTCTGGAAACCCTTCGTTTTGGAATACAGAGTGATAAAGTTTTCAAAAAGAAATCCCGGCCGCTCCTGCAATTAATAATTTAAATCTAAGTACGCCTAAACATGATCCTTAATAGCATCAATAAACCTTAAAAATAAAATCGGCTGATGGGTTTTTGAGATATTGGAGCATTTTAGTTTTTTTCTTAATAAGTTCACAGGTGTGTAAAAATATAGGCTTTATTTTTTCTTAAAAACGAAGCGATATACGAAAAAAAATCAAAAACTATTGCGCGTTATTTTTTTAGTGAAAAAACCTAATCGACGTGCCCCATGGGCACGCCTCTGAAAGTACTGGATCAACTGTAATATGTCCAAAAGATACCTCATAAAGTTATAAATAAACTATAAAAATTTCATTAAAATCGCCCAGAGTTTTTTAGATAACAATAAAAACGGATTTTGTTTTAAACTTTAACATTCGGTATTTCGGAAATGAAGCGTTTCCGGACCCATTTTTATTAGAACTTTTTTGTTTGGATCTATGAGATCTACAAGTGGGCAAAATATCCTAACGTATTTTTTAAACACCCTGTAGATCTACCTGGCTAGAAACCGAATATAATTTCGGTCAAAAATATACAGAATGAGCACTTTAAAATATTAAATTTCATCTTTTTTTGCTTTAGTTCGAGAACTATTACTTAAATAAAGGTAATATTTGGCAAATGGCTCGGGTTCTTACACTAGACGAAATAAGCTATTTTGTACACAACAGATACAAGGTGAACACCTTATAAAACTCATTTGGTATTTTCAACATTTTTTGTTTGAAAACCTTCACTTCCGAAGGAAAGTTCCGAGTAAAGACCTTTATAGATTTCTGACCATATCATTATTTTTGTTTCTTAGATATCTGTTCTGCCATATTTACTATCGCGTCTTGTTTCTTTTCAGCTTTCTTTTCCTACTTGTCAAATCCTAGGATCCATTTGCAATTGTTCTTATTCACGTAACAATTTATGTATCACACATTGTCTGTATTGTTTTAGTCGCTTCCTCCATATGCTCAGATTTTTGTATGTTTTCTTGATAGGTCTTTCTCGTTTTGACTTGTTTCTTCTGGCTATACCTTCATTTTTTACTTCCCTCATCTAAAAGACAAAGGAAATGTAATCACGAAAAAAAAATACTTCTCGAGATTCCTTTCGAGCTTTGCGTTTTAGGGTTACTAGATGATGAATAACATGTTTACTCAATTCCATCTGTCTGTCCGTCTGTCTATCTATCTGCCTGTTGCCGGCATACCTCAAAAACTAGTTATTAGAGGAAGACGATATTTTGCATGCGGATTATGTGCCTTCCTGTCATGAAACCGAGAAATTTCGGTAAAAAATATACAGGGTGACCACCAAAAAAAAATTGCCTATTTTCGCTTTTACTAAAGCACCCATCCTATACAAGTAAAGTACTTTAAAAAATAAAATACTCTTTATTTTTACTTTAACTGAGAAATAAATAAAATTTATAATTTTCGCATTGCTTCGCATTCTTGACTAAAATAGGACCCAACAGATACAGGGTAAATAAAAAGGGGTCAACAATTAATGCGTTCTATTTAAGGCAAAGTTGAGAGGGGTCCTGCCTGGCCACATGTGTCAGACGGGCGGGTTACTGTCAAGCCTTGAAATCGCATTCGCATGCATAGTATTTTTCCATCTTATTTTTCATACGTTTGAAATATTTTTCTATGCATATTATTTGCAAAAAAAAAATAAGTTATAAGCTAAAGGATATTCTCATCGGTTGGAAATAAAACTAAGGCCTTGCTTTGGTATTTCACTGCTTTAAAGTACATATCTACTTCTCAACGTTTCCTTCTATGTATCACGACATGCAATCGGAATATATTAATACTGCACAGGGTGATTGTTTAATATTGCAAAAAATTTAAGGACAGACTCTTTGGTTAAAAATAAACAAAAAATGTCCGATAAACTTGTGCCAGGAAACGTTTCGTTACCGAGATACAGGGCGTTAATTTTTTCATTAAATTACTTTTGATAATTATTAATATTTCAAATTTAATTGATTATTTCATACAACTGTCACATGACTGATATCATCCAATGAAAACCATGCATTCTTTGAAAATCGACCAATCCCGAACTGATTACCTGATAAGCTCCCTAGTGCTAATTATCGACCCCGTAGATGGTGTCATAATTAAAATAGAAATGCAGGAAACAAGCAATTTGGGCTTTTTGGCATTATTAGGTCAATTTTAAATCATAATTCGTATACGGGTTTTGTGTAATAATTTTCAAAATACAATCGCGGGCGACACACTTGTAGTTTGTCCAAATTGAGGTGGCGCAGTCTAGGTATACGGATTAAGCGGGGTTTTTTGTAAGTGATACTTTGCGTACATGTAATCCCTGGTTGTACATGCTACTTAACAGTTGAGACGACTTCTAAAAACCTGCACGTATTTAGGTAAATTATTGAGCCCCAGTTTTTAGTACTAAAATAAGACACTGCTATGGTATATAATTTTTAATTAAGATCACATAAAAACACTACATTTTCGTTATTAGATATTAACAGGAAGTCCTCTAACTTGCAAATGTTTGTCATTAAAAGGAATTTCTTCAATATTGAAGGGTCGCCACAAAGCCATAATTAAATTTCTACTTTTTAATACACACTTAACGCACTTGAAACACACTTTTTTCAGTTACGCGAGTTGCGTGCATAGTGAATAAAATATAATAGATACTTTCTTAACTTCGTAGCAAGCAAACAAAAATTTCATTGGCTTACAGAGATCAGGGTGAGTATGCTAATAAGTGACAAGGCATTAATGTGTTTTGAACAACTGTATAGTAACTAATGAGCCATTAGTAATGCCATTTGGTTGAGTCATAACTGTTTTTCTTAATTTCTGTACCGTTTTCTAAATAAACAGCATAACACTTTATTTTATTTAAATTGTATAATATACAAAAATTGCTGTGCTCTAGGTACTTATAATAATATATGTAAATACCTAGTTGCTTTTGTTTGATTCCTTGATTTTCAATATATCAATTGTGCGAAAAACCACTGCTAACTAAATGTGGACCTGTTCTGCAGGTAAAGGGGTTTTGTAATCTCAAATGACTAGGGTAAGCTCCAAAGCCAATTAACTACGGCAAATCCTTCATATAATCCGTATACCTGGACTGCGCCACCTCAATTTGGACAAAGTGTACATATAATTTTGCCCGTGCCAAGAGTCATCGTCCTGGTTGCCCTTAGAAAACTGCCCTCGGCAAGCCCTCGGGACAGTTTTCATTGCAACCAGCACTCTAGCCTTGGCGTGCGCAAAATTATCGGTAAGTATGTATCGCCCTTGTTATATTGCTATTGATAATTGGCAGGTTGAATGCTAGTAACATCGGCTGTTTTTTGTGTCATTACATTTCGCATATTTAATCCAGGGGCGTCTCTGGGTGGGTTCATTTTATTTAATATTAATAAGAAAAAATATTCCGATATTTGTATTTCAGTAGAGGAATAAAAAATACTACTTTTTGCCCATCGAACTTTTTGTTGTATAGTCATATTCAACCCATTCGAAGCCACATGATAATCTAGTGACTTTACATAGGTATGTCGATTCTTAAAATGCAATTTTAGGGTAATAAATGACATTTCGTTTTATAGATTATCAAGACTACTCGTTATACCGCATGTCCGATGGTTTCTGCTTATTTTCAGTTTCCTGCTCAACTAATTTAAGTTTAATTTAGGTTCCATTACCCTTATCTCAATAAATTACACAAAAAATATAATCTGACAGAACAGAAACGTCAACCTTTAAAATTAATTTTTTTAATCGGCATGCCTCTTTCCGAATTTTTTCCATTTCATTTATTTTACTAAAGATAAAGAGTGACAGACAAAAACCACGTGACTGCGAATGGGTATAATTTTGACTATTAATTCACCTGTCATCTGTTAAAAAGTGGCTAATAAAAATCCACAATTTGACATTTCTTGACCAAACAAAATATATCAGCGGATATCTCTTCCTAGAAGGTATTCAAATGAATATTTTTATTAGATAAAGTCAATCAATATTAGTGCTCTGTTACTATAGAAATTGCGTAGTTTGTTCCTAGATTAACTGAAAACTAATTTAAAAAAGTAGTTGTTACGGTATTAAATTGATCTTACGACACTCACTAATGAGCGAGTATCGAATGCTAAACAAATTCGTGAAATGGGCATGCTCACCCTGAGAATCGTCTAGAACAGGCTAAAGGCCTCGGCTCAAATACGCTCAGGGAGATGGGCGTGGTTCAAAACGGTACACCACAGGGCAAGCGTGTCGATAAGTATATAAGGTGTTGCTAAAGAAATAGGCGCCACTAGATTCAAATCCGGGAACCCACGTTCAACTGGACCTTGAGGGTCCAACAGGGCGAAAAATAATAACATAACTATTTCTGGAAGCCACAGCGCAGCGACAGACACAACGACCTACCTGGAATGCTCATCCGCTACGTCCGGGCCTTACCTTACAATAGTCGTGACACAGTGACACAGTCACCCTGTAAACAAACATGCACAGGACACATAAAGGAAAAGAATAAGACGGTACGGTTAATACATCTATTGGGCCACTCCAAGTGACCTACCAAACATCATACAAAAATGCAGGTATATTCGGCACGTATGCCGGCTCGTAAGAATGGCTCATAAGGTACGCCCAGCTGGAAAGCGCTTTAACTAAAGGTTGCGGTGCATAGCTGAGCCGAACAACAATTCCAGGCCGAATGAGGTTAAACGTCGGCTTAGACCTCAACAGGCATGACGCGCGAGTGTAAAACCTGAACTAGTTCGAGTAACCAGAACGCCCTGACTTACAGTTAAACATTTGAGAATAGCAATCGCTACATTTGTGCCCGAGTCTACCGCGCGTTTTTTAAGCGTCAAACACGAACTTAAAAAGCGTTCATTTACACAACCAAGCTGCCTTGCAGCACTGAATGCTAGAACACGAACGTCAAATGTTGTACTTAAGTGTACTCTACATTAATTATACGACAAACTCAGTCTTGAAAGGATAATTTACAAAACACAGTTATCTTGCAGCGCAGAATGTTAGAACACAACGTTAGATTTTATTCAGAGTGTACTCTGCATTAGTATTGTGTCGAACTCAAACTTGAATGATTAATTTACAAAAAAAAAATGGGCGGAATAGCTTATTACACAAATATTACTTTATTAGCGAGTTCGGCCTGCAGCTGGCGATGGCATTCAAAGCAGTGTCGGTATATCGCTTCACACTAAATGCAAGTGTGGCAGAGCCGGGAGGCTACGACGTCCTACAGAGTCCTCTTTGAAGAGCGACATGTGTATAAGGCCCTTTGGCTTTGAGACACAGCTACCAGCGTAGCCGTTGGACAGGGTAACTTTAGGAAAAAGGATCCCACCTCACAAACGACGGCGGATAATGGGCTTTAACGAGCCTACATATAATCTGAACCCCACAACGACTCGCGGACGGACTTCCACATATCACCGCGCCAGTGTACACCAGCGTAACTACGCCGCGTCCCTGTGCAACCGCCTCGAAAAAACACAGTTTAAAAAGCCACAGAAACACTTTGCTGTAACAGCACAAACGGAAAAAGCCGGCGTCCCCACGCCATGCGCGGAGAAGCCCCACAACTCGCAAAAGCCAACTCTCTATCCGACGGCTCGGGGCTGAATTACTCGACAGCTAACGGTCATCTGCAGTATACGCGCGAAACGACTATCTGCGTCTCCACAGAAGGACCCCATCAAAAGCCAGGGATTTCGCCCGGCGGCGACAAGCCGTCTTGGAGCGCAGGGATCGATAGATGCCTTCTCACTTGCTCTCGTTGAGTGAATTTTAAATAAGTAGAAACTGAACGCTCTTGCATGCGATGAAATCAACAGCTGCATAAAACAACGATGCGATGAGTGTACAAAGTTTATGAATTAGAAACAGCGATACAAGGAGTGTACAAAGTTTACGAGTGGCTATTCTTGATGCTAAATGTTGCAGTATTATGCGATGAACTATGGCTAAAATAGACTCGAAATACAGGCGAACTCGTCAGATAAGTACCAAAACTGTTATACAGGTTTATGTAGTTAATTAAATCACTGAGAAATATAAAATAGCCTGACATAGTTTTATACATTGAATAGTCCCTCGAATGCCATTCTTAGTCAAAGTTAAGTAGAATTATTTTGCCATGGTATCACTACTCATGTCTATTGCGCTTAGGATTAGGACTCGTACTAGCGCACTTCGTCCTAATCGAACCTAAGCGCAATAGACATTCGTGATACCACAGCAAAAATATTCGACATAACTTTAACTACTCATGGTATTATAAGTGATTATTTTTTTCGTAGAGATTTCAACCAATCAGAAGGCTGGATTTAGTTAAGTTATCTTTTATAATTTCGAGAATACAATTCATTAATCACGTGATCCTTTTTAAACCAATTGGAAGCATAAAAACCCTTGGATACATGTGTACCACAGCGGTGTCACAAAACAAAAATTCATATCATCTTATTGTGGTCTGTCGCTACGCAAAAGTGTGAAAATGTTGGTTACCCTGCTGTCAATTTTAAGTCTATATCAAATTCGAGGTTAGGTTTTTCATCAGTTTTGACACAAACTGACACAAAACCTAACCTGCTAACTTCGAATTTGACATAGACCTAAAATTGACAGTAGGGTAACCAACACTAACAGTTTTTCAACTCATTATATTATCTCACTAAATACAACTCACGGTATGATTAGTAATTGGTAATATTTCTCATTGAAACGAATGAGCAAATTCGGGTTCCTCGGTTTCAATTCGAAAATATCACCGATGCTAATCATACCACTCGTGGTATTATGACTGATTATTTTTTTCCTAGCGATCTCAACCAATCAGAAGGCTGGATTTAGTTAAGTTATCTTGTATAATTTCGATTATACAAAATCGATTAACTACAGTAACTTCACTAGGCGACGCAATACATAACTTTTGTCAACTTGATGTTGTTTTCATGGAGATGACGTTCAGCTAGGTTAATACAAACAAATCGAGCTGCCACTAAAAATATTTATTTGATCCTAATATTAAAATTTACTCAAAAAATAATCAAATCGAATACAATGCGTACTTCGAACATGTTATACGTCTCAAACTTCCTGCACAATAACAAATCGTGTCAGTTTGACAGAATACTCCTCCCGCTAACGCGGTCAGACTATTTAACCTGTCAAACTGACACTCTTTTATTATTGTGCAACAAGTTATCGACATATAACCCGATAATATCGAAGTACTTAGAGTATTACTTCTGATTATTTTTTTCGTAGCGATCTCAACCAATCAGAAGGCAGGATTTAGTTAAGTTATCTTGTATAATTTCGATTATACAAAATCGATTATACTAGAGTAACTTCACTAGGCGACGCAATACATAACTTTTGTCAACTTGATGTTGTTTTCATAGAGATGACTTTCAGCTAGGTTAATACAAACACATCGAGCTGCCAATAAAATATTTGTTCCTAATATTGAAATTTACTCAAAAAATAATCAAATCGAATACAATGCGTACTTCGAACAGGTTATACGTCTCAAACTTCCTGCACAATAACAAATCGTGTCAGTTTGACAGAATAATCCTCCCGCTGACGCGTCGGACTATTTAACCTGTCAAACTGACACTCTTTTATTATTGTGCAATAAGTTATCGACATATAACCAGATAATATTGAAGTACTTATAGTATTACTATATTCCTAACTCGTGGCAGAATTCAGAGGTTATTTTGCTCTTTAAAAAAGGCGATAACACAGACCTAAAAAACTATCGACCTATTAGTTTGTTGTCACACCTTTACAAACTATTGACAAAGATCATAAATAACCGATTAACATCAAGGTTGGACTTTTATCAAACAACAGAGCAAGCGGGCTTTCGAAGGAACTTCAGCACCACAAATCACCTGCAGGCTCTTCGATCCCTCATTGAAAAAACTACAGAATACAACGTCCCAGTTTATCTAGCCTTTATTGATTTCCATAAAGCATTTGATTCAATCGAAACATCGTCAATTTTAAAAGCACTAAACAACGCTCGAAGCGACTCAAGATACTCAAAACTACTAACGTTCATTTATACAAACGCTAAAATGCGAGTGAAAATCAACAACGATTTAATAACAGATCAAATTAAAATTAGAATAGGCGTTCGCCAGGGCGACACTATCTCGCCGAAATTATTCACACTCGTATTAGAAGATTTATTTAAAAACCTCTCGTGGGAAAGAAAAGGTCTGAACATTGATGGAACGTATATGAGTAATCTTCGATTCGCAGATGATGTTGTTCTGATAAGTAGCGACCCAGAGGAACTAAAACAAATGCTAACCGAGTTACTCAGAGAAGCAGAACATATTGGCTTGAAAATGAACGTCAACAAAACGAAAATCCTGAGTGCAGAAGAAGTCGACATTACCATTGCCAACACCAGTCTAGAGACAGTCCAGGAGTACATATATCTGGGACACAAAATTAAACTCGGGAAAGAAAACCAAACCGCCGAGGTTTCACGCCGAATAAGCCTGAGTTGGGCAGCCTTTGGGAAACTAAATTACATAATGAGAAATCCTGATCTCCCTCTATGCCTGAAAAGGAAAGTTTATGACACCTGTGTACTTCCTGTTGCAACATATGGTGTAGAGACGATGACGCTTACCAAGAAGAGCATGATTAAATTTAGAACTTCCCAGAGAGCTATGGAGAGAACAATGTTAGGTGTAAGTCTTCGGGACAGAATAAGACACGAAGAAATTAGAAGCAAAACAAAAGTGACCGATATATCCGAAAGAATATTAAAGATGAAATGGCAATGGGTTGGACATGTAGCTCGTCAAGATCCAAATCGCTGGGACACAAAAATCGTTTCATGGAGACCAAGATTATCTAAGAGAAGCGCAGGAAGACCGCAAAGACGATGGATCGATGACATCAAACAAACGGCAGGAAAAAAATGGTTTCAAGTAGCGCAGGATCGACAGAAGTGGAAAAAGCTGGAAGAGACCTATATCCAACAGTGGATAGACCAAGGTTGAAGAAGAAGATAGTATTACTTATGATTATACAAAATCGATTATACTATAGTAACTTCACTAGGCAACTCAATATATAACTTTTGTCAACTTGATGTTATTTTCATGGAGATGACTTATTTATTTATTTGTTCCTAATATTAAAATTTGCTCAAAAAATAATCAAATCGAATACAATGCAAACTTCGAACAGGTTATACATCTCCAACTTCCTGCACAATAACAAATCGTGGCAGTTTGACAGAATAATTCTCCCGCTGACGCGGTCGGTCTACTTAACCTGTCAAACTGACATGTCACCCCCCTTAGTTCAATACAACAAAAACTATCCACCACAATGACACAATGTCCCCCTGCGGTAATACCTGCTAAATGAATCTCTGTCATCCAAAAGGGGTGGCTTGGGAGTATACGCTCCCGACCTCTCAGCCGCAGATTGGGGTGGGTTCCGAAGAACAAAATTACCTGATATTGCAGGTTCCGGAAGGGCGCCACGCCGTTTTCTAGCTTCAGTTTTATTACTCCCAGATGAAACTGTAACGGCTGTACCCCTCATCCTTACTTACCTTTGAAGGCTTACACTTCACCGACTAGCTCAAGATACGGTTTCTTATCAGGGTTTAACAATTGTGGGATTTTTAGTTCGTTTCACTTTCATATAAAGGTAAAAGTTCATTAATCAGAAGAAATGGGCGCCATAACTTTATTTAAAAAGTTTTAAATTCAATAAGTTTACAAAGGTTACGTATTCTTTCTAACAGTCCACAAATCAATTGCTATGCATTAGGGGCTTATACCTTTCTAATTTTAATACACATTATGTAATTATTTAGCAAGTTTTATTCTTCTCTGACAAGTTAGAATTTGTTCTAATAAAACGTTAGGATTAATGAATCTATCAGTATCTAGGAGATTTCTTATACCTATTTAATTAATAACCTCCGGTTCGTAAGTTGAAAATATAAAGAGCTCTCTATACCCTCGTATTTCTCTTTCCTAGGTCTTAATTACGATTAATGATCGGTATTTAGTTTAATTGGTATCATTCCATGTAGTATAAGAAAGGTCCTTTATGAAAAAAAAACTTATTATTTGACAAGTGACCCAAAAACCAACTTGACAGTCACAGAACGATTTAATCTCACTTCAGGCCACATCACCTGGTAAGTAACTATTGTTTTTACTTGAAACTAATCTGTTATTGAATATTCTTAAGGCTTACGCCCTAATTTAATTATATTTAAGCTATGACGCGGGTTTAAGTCTAACTAACGATATTAAACCCTTTCAGGACTAACATACGGTTAATGCAGAGAATCCTTGAACCTGGACCTCTCCATCTGCCAACATTAACTATGAAGAACTCCTCATCGAACCAAAGAAGTTGCCCTTGACTGGTGAGTGATCTCCTAACTGGTTATGGATTTCTAATTGCGTCCTCTCTTTTCCTTATCGCTCGTAACTTATCGACGCACTTCTCCATGGCGAATATACAACTGACCAGAACTGGCGTCAAATGAAAAAGACCGACGAGTTGGTAGTCAAAGAGGAAGCCCTAAGAGCTGGTGGTCAAAGAGGTGACACTAAGAGCTGAATCAAGGAAAACCCTCTATTACGATTTGTATGTATTAGTTTGCCGTCTACCTACCAGTTATATAATAACTGCCCTTTTCAGAAAGAAAATGTTTGTGGAATTTATCCTATCTGCCTGAAAAATTATTATGTTTTAATACTATGCTGTATGAGTTAAATAAAGGCTTACTATTGTCTGCTTGTATCCTTTCTAAGCCAGGATTTTCAATTTGCTTCGCTTCTGCATAGAGAAGCGCCCTTTTGCTTTCTCAATTAAACAGGAAGTAATAATTTTTGTTATTTATTGTTCTTTTATTAACATAACCATGGGCCTTCTAAATTAAATTTCAAAAAGGGTAGGCAACCCCTCCTACTGGTCTTGCGCTTAAAGTTGCCTATCTATTAGGATTAATTAATATTGAATGATATTCCTGTAGAAGCTACGATATGTACTGCTACACGGCAAACCTAAATAGCTCAATAAAGAAAAACAGAGACTTGATGCAGCAGTAAACAAAAGCCAGAGAACTTTACTACACATATAATAACCACAGTGGTTCCATATTAGTTGAAGCAGCCTGTACATATGGGTTCAGAACAAATATGCAATGCAGTTAAATAAAGTATACAGCCCGATTTAATATAAATACATGATAAGATGTAATTATGATTTTGGCTTTAATTAGGACCCCAATTTTTAATTAAAATAGTTAAATTAAGAACATAAGTGAATATGTAAATACAGGACATATAAATAAGTCTTCAAACGTCGCGTTCTGGCACACAACAAGTGAACGAGCACCTTGTATTTGCTGCTCTAATGTTAAACGCGTTCTACACCTGGTGGACGTACCCTTTAGACAGATCTGTGTAAATGTGGAGCTCCCAGAAGCCAAATAGGCCTGTAAATGAGCCGAACGTGTGACAGTATTAACTACGTTGAAGTCACAGTAGTGCCATAAGGAAATATTTAAATGTTAAAACACAATTGACAGTGTCAAAATAAGCAAGAATGGATTCGTTCATAAAGTCAAATTACAATTTACACTACAACCCATAAAATTTATATGATTAAACACTGTTGAACATATCAACTCAAGCAAAATCTAATTTAAAATAAAATCCGTAAAATTGAATAATTAAATCTTAATGAGCTTGGCCGCGTCACTAGGATACTTGTTAACAACATCAATTGTTAATACCACTACATAGGTTAAATGAAATTTACCTGCAACGAGTTGCAGTCGAATGCGCTTGACGCTACAATTAAATGAATGACGGGACATTACACTCGAAAGCAAATTTCCCAAATAAAGTCCTTGAACAATGCAGCTCCTAAACGAGGTGCACGATGCCAAAACAAATTAGCTGCACTCAGGTACTCTACGGCAAAGGGCAGCACAAGACAAATACATAATAACAATTTACAGCACCTTAGTTTGACGGTACCATGATGCGGTAACAAATCTTCGAACGCGGCAGGGAGCCTTTTCTACGGCAGCCACCTGGCAGGGGAATTTCCAACATGTACCCAAACTTCGGCACGGTGAGAACCAGGTCGTGGCCTACTTTAACATCTCCAAGCAAAGCCAGCAATTCATGGGCAAGTTGCACGTGCGATTTGGAACATAGAAAATTGGCACGCAGTCACCGCTAACACGAATTTGGTGCATCTAGAGCCGGGAGCCGGGACTCCGAAGGTCGCATAAAAATCGAACGTGAAACATCGTGAGCTTGACATCCAACTTCGAAAAATTTGAACTTGAAAAATCTCCTGTGAAGAAGTTCACAGATTAGAATCACATTTTAAGGAAACAAAGGCTATCTACCAGACATTAAAAAAATTCAATTGCATTAACAATAACTCGCAAATCAGCATTGAAGTCTGGATAAATTGCACAAAACGAAGTACTTTACGACGCCATCAAAATGGACGCTAACGGCAAAGGAAGCGAATTCACTTGTTCCCAAAAATCGATAAACGAGTGTCGCTTTACGACATAATCCAATAGCGATCACTGACAACAGTTTTTAGGATATTGAAAAATCAGCTTTTGTATCCATATCATATCCAACGGGTCCAGGGACTTTTACCAAGCGATTTTCCTCAAAGAGTGGCTTTGTGTCGATGGATGTTAGAAAGAAGTGCACAAAATCCTTAGTTTTTGGCAGAAATACTTTTTACCGATGAGGCTAATTTCTCTAGAGGAGCCATAATAAACTTTCACAATAACCACGTGTAATAGTTGAAAGTCGCCATCAATATCAATTTTCTGTTAATGTGTGGACGGAAATCGTTGGAGACCACTTGGTTGGCCCATTTTTCTTACCGGGGAGGCTAACTGGAGAAGCCTATCACAATTGTCTGCAAAATGAGTATCCGATACTATTGGAAGACGTCGCGCTTCGACCAAAACGCCAAATGTATTTTATGCACGATGGGTCTCCATTACATTTTAGTTTAGTTGCACTTCAATATTTGGATGAAGTTTACCCAGATCGTTGGATCGGTCGAGCAGGCCCACAAACCTGGCCTCCACGGTCTCCTGATCTAAATTCAGTAGATTTTTTTCTCAGGGGCCATCTAAAACGACTGATTTATACCACTCCAATAGAAAATGTAGACGAATTAAAGAATCGCATTGTCGCATCGTGTGAGAAAATTCGGCACACTCCTGATATTTTTGAACGTGTTCGACATTCAATGCGTCGTAGTATCGAGGCACGTATTGACGTTAGAGGTGGTCACTTTCAACAACTTTTATAACTTTATTTCTTCGCTGGCTTTAATTAATTCCAGCAATTTAATTAATTAACTTATTCTAATAATTCATTTTATTGGCTCACTGATGTGTATTAATACCCAGAATAAAATAAGTGCACAGCAAATGTTATTTTGTGTTTCTTGAAAACATAGAGGTATGTGGGGTTCTGGTCAGCGAAAATTCTAGGGGCAAAAAAGTTGTATTTTTTATTCTTCTATCGAAATACAAATATCGGACTATTTTCTCTTATTCATATTAGATAAAATGCCCCCAGAGACGCTCCTGGATTAAATTAGCGAAATGTAACGACACAAAAAACAGCCCATATTACTAGTATTCAACCTGCAAATTACCACAATATAATTTCATAAGAGCATTAATTCTTTCGCTTCCCGCTCAGACAAATTAATACGACGTTGTTGGAACGCACTCAAAAAAAATCCGGATATGAACTAATACTCGAATGCAGATTCGGTAAGAAAATCGTAACGACACAAACCCTCACAGTTAGGTTGGTCTACCTACAAAAAATTTCCAAGGAATTTTGTTGTTGTCTTGGTTACGGCTCGTGAACTAATTTTTCAATTGGTCATTGATGCGTGTCGTAGCTTACCTTACTGAACAAATATTTGAATCGTTTGACCATTTTTGCTGTCAGGAAGTCTACGCGAACCTCCCTGACAGGTCTTACTGAATATCGTATTGTATTCAAAACTTCATTGTTATCCAGTTCTTGTTTAAAATTATGAATGAAACAATATTATTATTAGCCCCTATTAGTCCATGCAAGCTTTCGCACAGTCATCTATAATATAATTTTCCTTAATGTGTGTCTGTCTGTGGCACCAAATAAAATCTCACGTTCCGGCTTCGCAGATGTTTATATTTGTTTAGGTTTTGTATTTCTTATCTTAGCGCTCGGATCGGAGGTTGACCTTTCGGGTACCCTATTTTACGTGCGCGTAGCGCGCAATTTGCTTGTTTGAAATAAATTACGCGGGAGTCTAGAGCGAATATCTTGGTTCCATAAATTAATATTTTTTTCCGCTGATCATCAGCCTTAGTAACAAAACGTGTAAGTCAGTGATTATATTTGTTTGCTGTTTTCCGTTGACAACGGAGCTTAACATTATTATTAAGTTCCTAGGATAATAAAATTAGCAACGCAAGATGCAGACTTTAGACGTTTTGTTTATAATTGCAAGTGTTATTGTGGCGTGTGACACTCACAGATATCTCGACTCACGAAAATCAATCCAGGTGGCAGGTGACAAACCAAACGATTTTCTTCAAAAATCTAGGAAAATTTCGATAAGCAGCGGGAATAATATAATAAGATAACTCGGAATGTATCGCCTATTAACATTTTCGGCAAGCAACAAACCGCTGCTTGGCCTTGGCTTGTACTTGCCTACTTCAAATGTTAATAGGTCCTTACATTCCTTGTTACTTAAATAGCTATAAAGTGTTCTAAATCTGTCAGTGCGACTGAATCCGCTTTCCGCTTTTCAGGAATTACTTCAAGCTTCTTCTTTTTGCTGGGTTGATTTAGCACCCTACTTGATTTTTACAGCACCCTCTTTATACAGACTGTCTCAGTTCTGCTTTTAGGAATATAAGAATCACATTAGTACAACAAGAACGCAGGAAAAAAGATAGTAAAATAATATATGGTTCGGATTGATTTCTTGTATCGTGTCCTTGTTGCACTCATTACTGTTAAAAAATCTTTGAAAATTTGTATTTCTTGTATAATCGTTCAAATTGTAGTCAAACAGAACTTTGAGAGCGCTTGATATTCTTTGATTTGATGTTTGCGTGTACTGTCTTGCCATATATGGTCGATTATTATTGTTCCACACCACATCATATCATTATATATTCTTACACATCACTAGTAGGTAC